>JAPYYT010001674.1:0-24461 GCA_030522565.1 Ceratosolen corneri | reverse complement strand
AAAAAAAAAAAAAAAAAAAAAAAAAAAAAAAAAAAAAAAAAAAAAAAAAAAAAAAAAAAAAAAAAAAAAAAAAAAAAAAAAAAAAAAAACTGAAAATTGCTTACATTTTTTTTACGTAACGCTTATCATCGCTTGAAAGCTCATATCATTTATATAATTAATCTGTCGCTGATTTGATCGATGAATAGAAATAGCCATTTGGTTTAAAATAAGAAGCGATGATAAAGTAATTTTTAATCAAGGTCATTAGTAAGATTAAGAAGCTAATAATCTACGGACCAACTACATTATTCATTTTCTTTCTTTTTGTTGGTTTGTTATTGTTTTAGCCAGTCAAGCCGTACAATTTGGATTTACTCGCGTTTACAAACTTGGTAATAAAGAAAATTGCACATAAAAATAAATACGTAATATTATTACTGCTACACTGGGCTCGCGGGATTCTTTAATGGAATAATCTCGGGAGCAGTGGTTTAGTTGAAATAATTTATCCCGTTCCTTATCACTCATTTATTTAACGTCATGACTTTTAATGAAACGATCTGCTCTTCAACACAAGCAAAGAGCCTCCTAAAGTTGAAAATAGCCGTTAAGATTTTCTCTTAAATATTATCACACGCAACGTCGCAATAATATACAATTATTACAAGTGCAGCTCATCCGTTGCTATCCATAGTGATAAAATAATAAAATAAAATATAAAAAAAGTGTTGAGATACGCTCCTTTGCCGTTTATCTTCTACAAAACACAATTTTTATAAATACTCTAGGCAATGATTTTACAAAATAAACGTCTACTCGAAATATAAATTCTTATTTCCCATGACTACTAGCATTGCATACCAATAATTATGTATGTGCAACAAGTATTTACTACATCCAAATACCCTTATTCGTCCGTTATTTGGGAAATCGACAGATAGATTTTTCATCTATAAATAAGGCGCAGCACACATAAGCTTCATACAATATTAAGGAAATGCTGGCATTTACGAACCGCAAGTGCTTCGATGTAACCGTAATTGCAATACCACCCACACAACGATATTTTGCAAAATGTACGCGTAAATGCCTTAAAATGGTTATTGCTCTTCTAAATAGCCGAGGATAAGATAAAAATGGCCCATTCTTGCGTCACTTCCAATGGAAATTACGTGCAATGATTTTTTCTTAGCGAACTTTTAACGCGTGCGACAATCGCACGCTTTTTCATTAGAACTTTTTCATTAAAAATGCGAGCTCTATTGTACATTTAAAAGCCATATTTACATTCGTGCCATTTTCAAGAATTTTACCTTTCATCCGAATTATGCAGAGCGACACACACTCACATTCAAAGATTACCGAGATTTTTACGGCGCACACTTTTACAGTCGCCGTCTAGAACCGATTTCACGCAAACGCATTTTCAAAGCACTCGTGAAACAATAACATCGGCAATAACAACCAGCTCCTCGTGAATATTAAGTAACAATATTAATATAAAACGCCCACGCAAATCATTTTATTCGACTGCAAGGACATTGATATTCATGGGCGACGTTCAATCGCGCCTCCAAACTTTTTAAACACAATCTCTCTCTCTCGAGCAAACGCTCTTGGTGCAATGACAGGGATTTGACAGGGATTTGACAGGGATTTGACAGGGATTCGACAGGGATTTGACAGGGATTCGACAGTACGTCCAATTCCAATAAATTATAAGCACGCGGGCAACAAAAGTTCCACGGCCGCGGTAACGAGAGGCAGTGAGGAGTTGCTTGAATGTTTAAAAAGGGTCGTCGTGTTGATACTCTCGGGGCTGTCTCTTTCTAGTCTCTCTCCTTAGCCCTTTCAAAAGTTTAATGCACAGGTCGAGGCGAGGCATCGCCCCGGCAAAAGCAAAAATAACACGGCCAACTTTCTTTAAGCGCCGCTGCTTTGCCCACGAGAAGCCTCTGCTCTTTGACGTCGGGGCGCACACTAATACACTCTCACGTCCCGGCTCGTGCGACTCGGCATGGCAGAGTTAAAGGGCCGACTGTCAGCGAGGGTCGCCTCGCTGATTCTCTCACCCACGCAGTCTTTAAAATTCGTATATCACGTAAGCCTCCGCTTAAAGAGTATAGCTTTGTATGTTGGAGGCAGTTGCTCTGTCTTTAGAAGCTTTTAATGATCGATCGGCAGTCACAATGCAATAGTGATTCAAAGGAAGCTTGCGACGAATATTACGAGTATGCGTAAGTGCATCTGATTTGCGGAAATCAAAATTTCTTCCTATGCGTTACGCTCAACACACACGCACACACACACACACACACACTCACAAAGCCATTATTACGTTACATACGCATTACTGAAGATTATTATACATGTAGCACAATGTTCATAATCGGCTCGTGAGAGTTCAGCACGGATACAGGATTTTGATGATGATTTTATTGCTTTAGTACACTATATAATAATAGATCTTGGGTTTTTGTTTTTTTTATCAAGTATGAAAAAAAATGTTTCAAATAATTTGTGCCGTTACAAGTAAGTATTTTTATCTTTTGAAATCATTTGTATCGATGATGCATAGTAAATATCCAAGTTGCATGTGCCAATGCACAAAATATGTAAAGCTATTGTGAACGAGCAATGTCAGATTAAATCTCTGATACGAGCTAATTTAAACTCGACGCAATGAATTAAATTATGCAAGCAGTGAAAGCTTTAATTTTAATTTGTTCTATGTTAATTTATAGCCATTTATCTAATTACGTGATTAATGCTATTAATAGGCCTTACTCACGATAGCAGCAGTATTTTTGATATTATAAACAGTTGAAAAACAAATTTCCTCAGCCTGTCATAAACAAGTATTGGAAAGTATTTTTATACAATGACTTAATAAATTGATTCGCAACTCTTTTTGCAAGCAATCGATCGTCCAGGCCTCATTTTAGAATTCTAAAGAACCGAAATTTTACAATAAAATCTCCTATGCTCAACATTGTCTGCTAAATTCATATTTGCCATGACAATTCAAGATAATATTGACCTTAACGCTCTACTTTAACAATAATATCGACAAACTTGTCACGTCATTTCCATATTGTTTCAAGACCAAGATTTCCAGCACCCCTTCAACAAATCCAAACGCATTATCACTTAAAATGTTCGTGATTACCGTTTATAGCCAAGCTCATACGCAATTTCATATAAAAAAAACTTGCACTCCACGTCCCCCTCAAGCGCATTAATCATTAAACATACGAATTGGCATCTATTCGATAATATTTATTCCAATCGCAGACCCAACTTTATCAACCCACTTAAGCTCCACCAAATAAACTCGACACAAAAATCTCGTTGGCCTTCCAGCACACGAAATTCCATTGACCTGCCAGCAACAGCGGCCACACCTCCATGGAAATTCAAACGCAATGTGCATTTGCCACGCACGCGGATTCCCGCTTCGATGAATGAAACTCGCGTACGTAATGGCTCCCTCCCACCCCAGCTGCCACTTAATTGCCACCGACTGACAGAGAGAGAGATTGAGAGACGACGAATTTTCATCTTAGGCGGCCCGACAGCCAAGTTGGAGTCTGTCTGTGCAATCTTGTGTAATCGATATGATCTCGAGACAATTTGCTGGCCTCGCTCGATATTCAGTCCTAATGAGATTTATTCCGACTGCTCTCTGTCATACGCACGTGTTATTGTTATAATGTTTTTTTTTTTCACTTTGAAATTTGACTTTGAGTGCTTATTGCACTTGGACTTTCTCCTATTTGTAAGGACGACAGGCTTTGTATGGGACAAGTCGTGAAAAGAAAATGCCATGGGAAAGAAGCGAATAGGAAATTGTTGCTTATTTAGCAGATGCCGCAGATTGATGCTCTGAGCTAGATATTTAAATGGCAAAAGTATAGCTTGTTTACGTGTCCAGTTAGTTATGAAACTTATTAGAATAAAGCGTGTCCTACTTCTGCCTTTTCTTGAATAAAGATGAATAAAAAATTTTTATGGATACAATAATCTTGTGCCTCTTGATTCAAATTGCGCTTGTCGAAAGAAATTATCCGTGCCGACTCCTTGAATGTGTCTCACGATGTAAAATTTACTTCTGGATAATGAATTAAATAATTATTACAGTCTTTGCGGCCTAGCCCCTCCCTCCCCCCCTCTCCCATAAAAAAGTGGGCCATTAGTTTTTATTGATAACTGTAATTTACGTATATTAAAGCATTCGTAAGTAATTAAAATTGAACTTATCGTGCCCTGTAAAAGAGCCCTTAATATCTGCCCGAGAGAAAGCGGTTTTTACATGTGCTTTTACTGCACATCCTATAGTGTATGTAAATTATTTAATTATACCTTGTTTAATATAAAATTTCTCTTTTTGAGTAATACAGACTTTTCATTGTGATATTATTATCTAGTAAAGTGTCGAGTGATATTTCGTGTAAAGTTATGGAGCTAATGATAAATAAAATTCAGGAAAATACCAATAGGTTTAGCTGTTCATTTATAAATTATTTCTAATATCAGTTTCTCGGACAAAGTTATTTGTATTGAGTAGGACCCTTTGTGGACTTGGTAAATGGAAGAAAAAAATGATTATACATTGATGTGCTCTAGTGTAGTTGATTATAGATAAAAAAAAATTTAATTTTAGCCTATTATCTTTTACATCGCATATTTGTTTTCATATTTATTATTAATATTAATTCACTTGATCGACGAGATGTGATTGATCATTGCTTAAAATCTTTTTATTAAAAGATCTTTTTTATTAAATCTTTCGAAATGCAAAAGTGGAAAATATGAATTCTCAAGTAAACGTAGCACAAATAAAAATAAAAAAAAATATATTTTCTACGTTGAAAAATAAAGCCAACTAAAACCTTTACACTTCCCCTTATCACTTTTTATGTCTAATATTAGACATTTTTATAGTAGGCTAAGCGTAAGCATGTACTAATAAATTCGTGATTAAAGTATAAAGCAGCTGTGACACAATATTTGCAGATAAAATAGAACTTAAGAGCCAGAAAGCACTTATTAAAGTATTCCATTAAATTTTCAAAAATACGCTCATTATTATGCAAGGATTGTCCAACGTACAACCCAAATACTCCCATACAGAACACAAAATTACAAGAAATTATATTTGCAGTATGTAAATTATGTAACTAAACATCATTTATGTCAATATTAACGCCAACGAGTGCACACACACACACACATACAATAAAATTGTATATTGTTAAAAAAAAAAAAAAACAAAGTTCTCATTGCGTAATTGAAAATAGCCGATAAATCCAAGTGCCTATGCACGTAAAATGCCAAATGTACACATTTTTATTTTTAAATGGCAATAATGCCATGTATGCATATCGCTTTTCCTTGGCAAAGCTATCATCAATGCTCACTAGCCTGAATAAAGGACAACGTGGCAAGCGTAGGACTCTATGTACAAGTCGCTACATATACAATAAAACGATCGCATATTCATTTGCGAAAGTAACGAAGCGATGCCATTTAAACTACAATTTGTAAGCGCAGACTGAGGCATCGGACATTCGAGCGACACTTTGCGACCAAATATCCGTGAAAACTAATGAGACGCAAGCCGTCGCTGTTATTGATAATTAATTCACAATTATCTTAACGGGGGGATGGAGTTGATGTTGAGAAACTATAAAATTATAATTGGAGTACTATTACGAAGTAGATCGCGCGATCGAGGATTAAAAGCACGACTCTTTTGGACTTTTTTACTTATCTGACTTGAATGAAGTGTGGCAAACGAATGAATCGATAGCTTTTTTTGTCATGTAATAATTATTTTCGAATATAATAATCTTTCGGCAGATAAGCATTTGAAGGTAAAAATTGTCCAAGGAATTTTAATTTTAAGCGCACACTGCACTTGAAACTAATCAGTTGGAAATGCTGCTTAGGGAGGAAAGAGAAGATAATTCCGGTTGGAATGTGCAGCTAATGGCAATAAAATAGCTTAAACTGAATTTTTCTCTCAATAATTGTGCCAGTCTATTTATTACACTCTAAAGATAATTACTATTTTATGAGAAAAATAATCTCGGAGCCAGATATACCGTGGAATAGTAATAGAAGCTTCTTTACAACAGTTAGCATTTAATTTATATCGACATATCTAATTTGCACATACAAGACATTATATAATTATACCATTAGGCTACATTTCGTTACACTCGCTACAAAAGACTTGCATTTTACATTTTCAAGCCAATAAATTACCAATAAACATCCTAAAGAATCATCGCTCTTCACACTCGAATACATCTCTAAAAATAAGAAGAGCACCGAGCTTCGAGAGACTTAAGCGGTCGCTGAAAAAAAAGACGTAAAATAAAAAAAGCTCAACTTTGAAATATAAACTCCTCGTCTTGTCACATATTTATTTGTTTCTCCTCCGCGTCGTACATTTACAAATGGCGCCCTGGGATATGACTCACACACAAAAGTAATGTACGCCCGTCGCGAACGCACGCACACGGCTCTTCCATACAGTCGATATGTACATGGATACATATTTACCGAGAGTAATTTACAATAATTTCGTGCCGAGTGGGCGTGACGCGTTCTACGAAGGGGGGCGACGGGGAGCCGTGGGTGGGGTGGGGTGGGGTGGCAAAGTAGAAAGGTTTCACCGCCTCTGCGTTTGTACGAGGAATAAGCGCGCGCGCGGGCACGAGCTCGATGTTATTTCCGGTGCGTATATCATATTGAAATATACAGGTGTTTTCATAATTTCCCGCATGTGCGAGGCTACATAATAGATGCGATGACGACATGTGGAAGCTACTGGCGGGAATTCGGTGCCGTTTTCCGTGTTCGTAGTATGTGAGTGACGGCGGTGCGTTGCTGTCGGTTTTGTCATGCCGAGCACAATTGAAATTAATTTGCTCGTTGCTCGATAGGCCAGTAGCTTCTTGGGTTTATTAGGTGAAGGCTCGGGGCGAAACTATGCAAATGGGTTATAGAGGTTTTTTTAAACTGCTCGGTCTTTTTAAAAATTGCTTTAATGTCTGTAAGACGAAGGACGACGCGTGATTATATGTATCTGTTCTCTTAATATTGAGTCAAAAGTTTTTAGATAACATTGCGTAAAATGAGCACTCGATTTACAATTAATTCGCCCGTCAATTGAATTTAAGAATAATTAAAAGTGTCTACTTTATGTTCTTCAAATTTCTTTAAATTTACAAGCATAACAAAATACTATTTACAGTAAAATAATGGACAACAATAGCAAGCATATTGTGTTGCTGTTATCATCATCATCATCATCATCATAATCATAATTATCATTATTAAAGAAACAATTAATAAATGTATATATAAGAAGAAAACAATATTTTTAAAACCAATTACACTTTTATTTAAAATATTTCAGTGCAAGACGTGTGAATAAATTATCAAAATCTCTACAAGATATGCATTGTATTTTTATTTAATTGTAAAAAGTACGTTTTATTAAATATCATAGCGGGAATAAACTGTAATGTAACATATTAGATTAACTTACGCAATTTATGTAATTGATAGTAACAGCTGAAGCTATTTACTTTCCATTTCATGAATATAAATTGACATATATTAACATGCTTTAATTATTTTTTAATAATAAATTATTCAAATTTTATATATATATATATAACCAGTATTGTTGTCGTCGTTCTTGTTGTTGTTGTTATTATTATTATTGTTAAGTATATATGTAAATATAAAGCAATAAAGGATATTTAGAAGAGTTTGCTTTTATTCTTTCTAAATCAAATATATTCATGAATCGAAAAAAAATTTTATGGAAATATGATATGTGTTAAATTTTATTATAACGAGCAGTTCTCGATAATTATACGTTCATTTAGATTATAATTATTATTGAACATCCAAATATTATGATAATCGTTTACAGAAAGTAAGCATAATAATGCAGCTAAACTAAGCTCAAGATAGGAAAATTAGAAATATTTTTTAAGCCATAATTAAGAGAATATTAAAATGTTTAATATATAGATAATTTAACTTTATATTAAAAACGTATTTTAGTATATATTTTTAACTTAATTTTAAATTTACAGATAAGATATTTAATATTTTTTAACGGTAAAAACTTTTTCGATGATCTTCTTATGAATATACTCCACTCTCCTCGCCAATTGACATTCATTTAAAAAAATTAAGAATTTAATTTAAAAGCCAATTACTTATAAAATATAAACTTATATTATATTATATTATAATAAGATAAGAGACGAAGAAACACGTTTTTATTTATAATAATTTTCATAAGTACTGTATTATTCATCTGAAGTTATATTTATCAGCAATTATACAAATAACCTACCAAGAAAACTTAATTTTCATACAAAAAATTCTTTCCGATATAAATATAAATACTCCACTAATATAGAATTTCAGTAAATCGAAAGGTCAATCTAAGAATAAATAATTCATTATTTTCGTTTTAGTAATTACTGTACCGAGTTCCAATATCGTCGTACGATTGAATTAAAAATGAAATGAAAATATTGTAATTACCATTTATGTTCATTGTAACGTAGGCATTTTGTGCTCATTAACCAAATGTAATAGCCATGTAACTATATTATACAATAAATAATAGATAATATTTTTGTTTACAAAATAATAACTAATTCGCGTGATATTTTATTGAACAAACCACTGAAATACTGAAGTCCTGAAATACGAGTAAATCTATTGTAAATTCTGACAAAGGAGAATTAATTATTCATGCCTATTCATGACCATACAAACACGATTTCTTTCTTATCTTTTAATAACTTTCATAACATTGATTATAGTAATTTTGGTGCAGATAAATGGATAATATGATAAATATTTTTTTCTTTCTCTTATTAGAAAGAATTATTTCTCTTACTTTTCTAAAATTATCTCCTAATTTTGCTTATTACATAATGATAATACACTATGATTTATTTGCCGATACTTTTAACTCACTATCAGTTTTAAATCGATATATCTTACGCAATAATGTTAACATTTCGTTTCCAAACTTCCAAATCTATTGACAAAACTTTGAAAATTTATCCCTAACTAATATAATTACCGTATAAAATTACGAAAGAATTTTACGGCAATTGCGAGGATCTGTCAACATAAAGCGCAATATCATCAATATTACATTGTCTCAAGCTTTATGAAATAAAGAGAATCGTTACATTTCTCGAATGACTTAAATCTTATTTGCATTAAAAGCAAAGAATGACTGCATTCAAAAAGTATATCCTTCACAATACCCTATGACATGCATAAATTACGAACACTAAAATACCGACTCCCATCTCTTTCTCTTCTCCCCCCCCAACCCCGAAGATTCTCCCTTGCGGTGCTATTCGTTTTGCATTGCTCTTGACATGTGAAACCTCGTAATTTTCCAACCCTTCTGCGAACGAGCTTAAATAATCTTCACGTGACTCGAGAGAGCAAAAAAACTGCGTGTAGTAGTTGTAACTAAGCACTATTGATTTTCTTATTTTTACGTTTACCTCTTTCGTTTATTATGCCATTTCAACCCTCGGGCTCACGAGATATACATATCGCAGTTTGATATCGTGTTATTCAGTTTCATGACCATTCGCCATTTGCATCCAAAATTCTTTCATTTACTGTGTTGTATTGGTGTATCGATACAATAATTTAAGCTCCTTCATTGTTACACATAAGCTGTCCGTAGAAAAATTTTGCCACAAAATGTTTAATACTTTTGCTAATGGAAAAGTATTTCCATCAAAACGAGTAATTGCTCGACTTTCTTTATTCCAAAGAATCAAAAGAGAATTTATGCTGGATGTATTGTTTTTTTCCTTTTTTAATTTGTTATTTAAGACATTCTAGGAATTGTATTAAGGTAGAGTGTGGTATTTTCCAAACACTTTAAATAGAATTCATAGAAATATTAGGTTAGTGTGGAATTTAAATGGATTATACAGTTATATAAAGTGAACACTATTTTGAAATTTATTAAACACTAAAGGAAGAAATTAATGGCATAAACAGCAAAATATATGTGAGTGTATGTAAGATTTTTAACAACGAGCTACCATCTTATCTTCAATTCGATTGATAAAAAATTTCCTTTCCATTGCTCGCAACGATTTTACAGATTATTAGAACATAAAACTACAACATAAAAATAAAAGAAATTTTAAAAATGAGATTACATTAATGGCGAAGCTCTTTAATTCTCACATTATTTCACATTACTCGGGAAGTTATTCGTCGTGTGTTTGAAAACAAGTTATGACAAGCCTATGATGAAATATTGTTTATATTAAATGAATGTTTACTCGATTGGCCGTATGGAATGTACGGTAGAACAACAGCAGAGGAATACCAAAGCCAATGGTGAAATCTCAAAGATCCTTCATGTTAATTGTGATGGAGAGCGTAGAAGTGACTTGTTCGGAATGAAAGGCCGTTAAAAAGAAAAGAAGCCAGTGAATTTTGGAAGCTGACGTCAAGTTCTAATTAGTAGAAGCCGGAAATTTATTTACGCCGTTGTTCTGGTCGGTAGCACACGTACGTACACGCCCATAAAATTAACGCTCGCTCGTGTGAGTGCGACAGCGTTCATTAGCTTCCTTCGAGAAAGTGGAGAGAAATTACGCATTGTCCAGCCCAAAGTTAGGTACGAAGGAGAAGTGCGGAGGCACGCGTGTAAGGGAAGAAGAAACGAATGAAAAGAGCAGAAGAAATACGGCGAATTAACTCTCTGCTCAATGTGAGCGTATTTTTTTCTCTCTCGAGAATAGCATATTCAATTGACGTGGCAGTTTCTTTACGAATTAAATGTAATTTGACGAAACCCTATTTATATTGAAAGAATTAAGGAGGCGTGGAGTGAAATGGCACTATGCGAAACGTCTTTTGGAATAGTTTGAGAAAATGGTTTGTTTTTCGAAGAGATAAGCCATCTTTTGTTAATGTTTTTAGCACAGTTCCTCTGTAATTCTATTGTTGTGAAAGTGTCTCGAACATTGTTGAGAAATTAGATGATTTTACATTCTTTTTCTTTTCTCGGTATATATTATTAATAATAGAAGATGAAAGCGAATTTGGAAATTATGTTATTAAAGCAAGAGAACAACTCGTTATTTAATTATGTAAGCCCCGTCCTCTTTTAAATTATTTCTTGTTAACCTCAATTAATTTGTATAAACAAATACGGGTAAATTAACGTTTGTGTATATATATATTTAATATCAGAAAAGGGCGTAGTAAATAATAAGTCAACATTAAATATTAAGGTCTTGTCAATTTTTTCATATCATAACTTGGACACATTACACAATTTATGACTTCATAAAGACGACCAAACTATTTTCAATGCAATGAAAAACAGCTTTTATTGTTAAATAAATTAGATCATCGTTAAAATCAAATCAAAACTAAAATGTTTTACGAGATTACACTTTATTCAATCGAGACATCACAAGTAATTTGTCACCAATACCAAGATGCAAAATAATAAGATAGAAAACAACGTTAAACTTGAAAAATGTAATAAGTGTACTTGGATTTTAATACGTATTATTGTGTTCCAGTCAGTAACTAAGTTATTAATTATCGATTTTCTGGTGCTGATTCCAGTTGACCAATTTTATCCAATTTTTATGGGAGTAGGATATTGTGTTTTCTTTAACTTAATTTATGTATAAACTGCACAAGTTCAAGTAAAAATAAATATGGTGAGACAATAAAAAATTTCATCGTTTAAATTCAACTGTATGGACGTGAATATCTGTTTATGGTCAATTTTATTACTAATCTAACTTTTCGTAAAGTTTTCGTAAATATTTCATAATTTATCAGAATAAGTTTTTAAACTTTTTTCATTAAATAAATTCATATTTTATTCCTTACTAATGGCTTCATGGTAGTGTCATGTTAATAGAAAAGTTTTAATAAATAAATTTTATACATTACTTCCATGTTATAAGATGTACAAAAATATTACTACTCCTCAACTTTATAATTTCTTTGATAAATGGCAATTACCCGCAAGTAATTATTATAGTTGTATTTGCGTTGGAAGTTTTATTTTGTATTGAAAATTTACAGGCTGGGATATTCTTGCTGTACCTTTCTTTTAAATCTGTTCGAATGTTAATTTCCCATGTCTGTTTGGATTTTATAAAATAACTGTTACTTGCTCGTATGTTTATTAAAACTTAATATGCTATTCATTAATTCTCGATTTAGTTTTCTTGATTGAACGACGGCGTTCCTACATTCTTCTCGTGATTGTTTAATTTCCTATATTTTCGATAATTTCTAAGCTTATTTCGAATTATACGTGTAATATTTTATTATATATTTCTTGGCACTTTAATTTGTTATATTAGTATTGAGAAAATGTTGAATTTATTTCTAAAAAAAAAAAAAATAAAATATTCCTCAATGTCCGACAATTTGTAATATTAATATTTAGTAAAATATATTTTTATACGGCGTTGTAAATGTATAGACAATATTACAAGGAACATGTATATACACATAAAGATCTATCGATTATTTTAAAATAAATACTTCTCATATTTGTTGTTTTATTTCTTAGTTTTTTTATGATTCAACTTTGTTTGCATGATGTTTGTATCTTTACAAGCGTCTCACATTCAAAGATCACCAGTTTCTATTTTTATGTTGCGAATGATATTAATTTATTTTCACAATTATAGTAAGATATTTGAACATTAATAAGAATTTAACAAAAGCCTCTAACGTAGCCGTATTACAAAAGTTGCATTAACCGAATGTAACGACTAGGTATGTCATCGGCTATTTCGAGCACACAATCTTTACAGTAATTAGCTTCGTTATACCTAAAAAGCAAGAAAATACACTCAATGATATGGAGAGCCCGAGGAAATTAAAGCCGCATATTTTATTTCGAAATGGCGGGGAAGAAACATTGTTAATGTCTCGGAGAGCTTCAAAGCCTCGATGATAATCATCAAAACCGACCTCTCGCTATCATTCATTCGACACACACACACGTACACAGCTCAATTCCAATATGTCCCGTCTCGTATTCTCCATTCATCGCTTCCTTCCATACTTTCATATCACAGCTACTCCGAACCCGTTCTTACGCCTCATTCTGCGAGGCTTGCACTAGATGTGCGTAATGCCTCGGACACGCGACAATGGCCACGCCCCCGTTTTTGGCTTTTTTTTTTTGCGGGATTCGCACGCGTGGCTCGCGGCACGCGCCCCCAACATCCGCTGAATCGTATTTTCGTAACTCGTCGCTATAATGCCCAAACGCACTTGGGAGCTCAAATGTCTCGTGCTCCCTAATTCTCGAGTTCAAATCTACCGTGGAGAATTGGTGCCATCACACAGTGTACTCACATGTGCATCACATATAGTGTTCCTGTGCACCGGCATTAAAATCAATGAGATTAGAGAATCAGAGCTGAGGTCGCTTCGAATAACGTGAGAAGCTGTTAAGGCACGGGAAAAAGACCTTTTCATTATCAGTAGGAAGGAATCAATGAGAAGATGCATAAAGTGGAAATTTTTAATATACTCGAAATGTTATTTCTCGGCGATACTGATCCATGTGCATTGGAATATTGTGCGGTGTTAAGGTTATCGCGTTCGCTGATAAATCGTACTCTTACAATATTAGTTATACAGTACGGGCTCAATGAGAAACGGTGTAGGTTTGAAATTGTAATGATTATTATATAGTTGAGAGTTAGGTTGTTTGTGGTGGTAAAATTTTTCAAATTAGCCAACACGGTAATCGAGAAAGAACGTTAATGCGAGTTATCTATCCGGGCATTTTTTTGTTGTTGTTAGAAGGCAAAGCGGAAAGGAAGTGAAGATACGCGGACACTATAATCCGTGCAAGTGAACTTGAGTTAGCTTTAAAACTAGCTTAAATTCTCGCATAAAATTATAACGAGAGGTGAAAATTTTCCTTGCATTAACTATATTCGTAGAGCTTTAAATGGGAAAAATGGGCGAGGTCTTGGCTCAAGTATAAATTAAGAAAATTCAAAGATTAAGAGGTAGATAGAGCTTCGACTAACTGTACCTTATAATATATACTGTTTTTCTCTACAAATCAACGTAATTCTGCAAAAGCCTTGATAAACTTTGTATTAATTATACGTGAAAGATAAGATAAATTATAAAAAAACGATTTTATTCAAGACTCGAATAATTATTTTACGGAGTAATAAGTTTCTTTAGTCACTTTAATGAAATTATAACGATAATACATAAATCTATTGTATCATTAAAAAGTTCGTATAATAACTCTAAACATCTTTACTGGTAAGTGCTTCGCAGTATTAGTGAAACTAGATAATAATTAATGACCAACATTAAAAGTATAAATTCGTATATTTAATGTCGAAAGTAATAAATGAAACAATGAACTTTCTAGCCGACTATAAACAAAAAAAAAATAGTTCTAAATAATAAGTATAATGATCTAATAATAGAGGTAGGTAAATAAAATTTATGTACCGGAGTCTTAACCTATCGAAATATAAAGCGATTATACATTTTAAAAGGAAATAATTGACAATCTATTAAATTTTTTTAACTAAAATGTAGTAGAGATTATCTTTGGAAACTCTCATATTGAATTTAATCTCTTTTGCGACACCTGACCGAGTATTACGCAAAGAGGAAAATTTTTAAATAAATCACATTTAATATTGTTTTTAACATTTAGTATTAAAACCTTAGTATTTCATCTCCTTTTATGCGACTGTAAAAATGTCATGTAGCTAATCAAGTATTTCAACGTCATTTCTTATTATTTTCAAGTAAAACGATTAATGTGCATTGTACGCACTAGAAATCCACGCCAAATAACTTTCTTTTCTTACTTGCATGACACACCAAAGAACAGCGCCTCAAACAAATTCAATATAAATAATATGCTCCTAAAAAGCTGTAAATAAATATTAATTAAATCCAAATGCAGCGGCTTTGGTTACTCGATTGAATGTATGACGTCGTTACTCGCGATGAATAAGCCCGTCACGCAGTAACTAGGAGCAGAAAATCGTAAAAACTAGCTCTAAGAAAAGAAAGCGACTACACGCGTGAAAGAATTTGGCAAAGATTCGACCTCATTTCTTTACAGCAGCAACCACACTAACACAAACAGGCACCCGACCGACTCCCTGCACCAAGAAAACTAACAAACAACTAGTCCCAATTACACACAGGACTCTCGGTTCTCCATCCCGCCATGCATTCCCGCACTCTTGTGCTACATACACACGCACACCACTAAACTCCTCGCGCGTTTACTTGATATTCTATCCATCCGAGCATAGCGCAACTCTGTCTATCCGAGCTGGTCTTAAAAAGTGGAGTGGCGTCAGGAATTTCAATGACCATGGGCATCTAAGCAACAACGCAGCCCTCGAATAAGTTTTATGAACAATAAGTGAGAGAGAGAGAGAGAGTTGGAGCAATGCACTAGGAGCAGCAAACGTAGAATTATCAAAATTCATATAATAATAGCCGTAATGGGGACGACATCATCAGCAACAACGACAGCAATAACAACGAGAGGTTTGCCAATGGTATTAAGGCCGGATAAATAAGGCATGTAGATGAAGATTATTGACTTGCCAAAGTTTTCAAAACCAATAAGCCAGTCAACTAATATTGACGTTCGCCATTTTTCGAACGCATCTCCGTTTCGCCAAACACTGTGCCACTCATAATGGGGCTTTTCAGATGGGATTTTTGCAACAAACCGGGCCGCTCGATCCCCACTCAACTGAGCTCCAATTAATGCGCGAACATTTCAAATTACATCCAACGCAATGCCATGGTAGCGCACAAATTGCGTGGAAATCAAGTCAAGTGGCTTGTGCTTCCGCTCGAATACTTAAAAAGCGAAACTACTTGCAATTTAAATCAATGGAAATTACTTGAAACCGAGTGGACGCGCCGTGCTAATTCGAAACGATCGAGTCCCGTTAGCCCAAAGATTATCGTGCATAATCAGCAGCTGCGCGTCGCCGCGAACGAAAGAGAACGAGAGAGCCACAATCCCGCGCTGCGCGGGTACATTCCACGAGGAATAATAAAACAATAAGGGAAATAAAGTAGAAATGGCAGTGGTGGTGGTGGGCGCGCGTGCACTCGTGTCATAGTTCAAAAATGACGACGCATCGTCGTGTTGCCGAGCAAGGGAAGAGAAGGAAGCGCAGCTGCAACACCGTCCCGCGTATACCGTATGGAGCACAGTTACGGGCGTGTGCGTGTGCGGCCGCCGCCAACAACTTGGGCACGTACGTGCAGGGCAAGCTGCGTTTGTGTGCGGCTTGGCCGCCTCAAGTTCATTGTGACAACACGACGTCGATGACGACGGCCAGCTTCGGTCATGCCGTGGCACCTTCGTGGCGAAGAGACTCGCGCGCGCGCCTTTACACAGCCCGTAGTGTACGTGAGCGCGCGCGTGTGCGTAACGACCACACCTTATTGCAAACGCTGCTCCTCCACTTAGCAGCTCGGCAATTCTCTAATTTCTCCTTTTCCTCCTCTGTGCCTTGGGCTTGACTTGTGATTGACTTATGTGATGCGGCTGGCGAGGCATTGATCGATGGTGGAATTAAACCTCCCTACGTGGATACCAATGTTGGGTTTGTAATGTGTTTAGTGAGCATTTGGAATGAGCCAAGAGGTTAGCCTTGAATGTACACTTGTCCTAATGCTCGGACTCTTAATGTCAATTGTAAATTATTCGTGCTCATAAGATGGGCCAATAAAGGTAAAAGAGCTGTAGAGTAATTAATCTGCTGTCTATCCTCGATAAATTAATTAATGGCTTATTAAATGGTCCATATTATTCGCATTCGGTGAAACTCAATTCTTAATCGTGGTTACTTTAATCATTAAGGACGTGATTTAATAGCCAAGCAAATGATTGCAATTGTATAATGTGAGCTTATTGGTTATCAAAGTAACAATTGATGTTTGAGTGCGCATTAACCACTTGTGTATTCTATCAAACAGTTTTGAATTTATCTGAGAATTTGTTCAAAGTGCTGCTCGTTGAAATGGTAAATTGTCATGAAATAATAATGCGATATCGTGGGCTTTTAAAAGTATATGAAAAAGAATTATGGTTTTTACAAAGCCGTTGAAGGAGAAGAAGAAGAAGAAGAAGAAGTGACGGTTGACTGTCTTGCGCAATATTGGAGAGAGAGAGAAAAAAATGCTCGGCTGTGGCCTAGTTTCATTTAAATACCTTATAAATAATAAAGGTATTCTTACTTTGATAAAAAAAAAAAAAAAAAAAAAAAATTGCTAATATTGCAGACGTCAAGTATGAGTTTCGTATATTATGAGCTTGAATTAAAACACACGGATAAGTATTAAAATCGTCAAAATCTCCTTGTCACGTGGAAGAAGATTTGGTGGCACGTGGCATCTGAAATCCCATTAAAGTCTCGCTGTAAGCATGATTATGATGTGAAAATAATCATAAATTGAAAAATCGATCAAAACCAATAAGCGACTATACAAATTATAAAAATGCGAAACTGACTAGCAATTGACTCTAGAAAATCAACGATAAATAATCTCAGCAATAAATTAAAAAAGACAAGAAAGAAAAAGAAGCAAAAAAAACTAAAGCTCTTTGCATTGGAATTTCTGAATGTTATTATACATGTAACCTTCGATTATATTTTTTCGCTTTTACAATGTTTTGCTTAATGTATACGAACGAGGTGGACATGAATGCATAAAGTACTCGAATAGTTGTGAATGATTGCACTGATTGTATGAGAGGGTCGTGAGTAGTAATTGAGGTTAAACTCTGAGCTTCAATATTTTAACTTTATTAGGCTGTGATATCATTTGAATTATAGTTGTATATTACGGTCTCTTAAGTTGCTCCTTTATTATTCTTAAAATAGATGACAATTTGCGCAAATAGTGGCGAAGGAATTTCTTAAATTGACGCTAAATAGTTTGGATGGAAGTTGAGATAAAATATAAATGTACGACAAAATTTTAACAAAAATTTTACACTATAAAGTATGTTTTTAATCAGAACGGAGAATTTATTCATATTTTATTCTAATAACACAGATTCCAGATTCCGAATTGCCGTCACTTTATTGTAATTTAAGGCTCATCTACGAAATAAGAATTTGTTGCTTGAGCGGCTATTATGTCTTTGGACTGTCGACGTAAGAAAAAATAAAGAAAGGGATGCAAAATACTATGGTTGCGTCTCAAACGAATCCCGATCCCATTTACCTCTAAATTTCTCGCTACAAACACAATCGAACGAGAATTTCACCGATACGCTTGAAAATTGTTGTATTATCATCGACTGCGATCTACGAGGCCTACATTATTATTGCATTTACATTATATTGACAATAATTTGAAATGTTTAAGCAAACAGCATCCGCACTAATACAAAAACTGCCAATAATCAGCCAAGGACGCGGACGCTGTTTTAAATTTCTCTTCACACGACAGCCACGATATTATTATCTAATTTCGAACGAGCCTCGAAATAAATCTTTGGTTGCGTCTCCAGGGCGACCCTACCTACGCCTTCCACCTCGTCATTGCGTCATCCTCCCCCTCCTCCTCCTCCACCGCCGCCTCCTCCTCCTCCTCCTCCCGGCGCACATGCGTAATCCGTATAAGAGAGGCGTAAACGCAAGTCGCCGTCGCCTCGGCAATTGATTGCAGAGAAGCAAAAGGCTCCGCTCTGTCGCGACTCCCTACGGCAAATCCCAATCATCCCTCAAGATTAATCCGGGAATAGGTCGCGCAGACGCTATAAAAGCCAATGTGACGGGAATCTAGGCGGGAGGAGGAGGAGGAGGAGGAGGGAGGCATCGAGATTCTGTCGAGCGGCTGGGAGTTTTGTGTTGGAGGTGGGGCGGCGACGAGGACACGGCGAGGCTTCTCGCTGCACATGTGCCATCCTGGCATTCCTGGGATGGCGCGGGGCCGTTTATTAATTCGCTAAATGCGAAGGTCGGGCCCCGAGCGCGACTCAATGGAAAACACGTTCCTAAGCTGAGGAGCGAGTCGTTATTATGTGCACCCTGGCGTTCCTCTTCCGTGGTCCGTGAGCCTCGAGTCGCTCGAGCGAGCAGTTCGAGCCTCCGAGCGGCCGTTGCATAATTCACGCCGCTGTTTTTAAGGAATGCATACGTTGAAATTCATATTGGTGCGAGGGTCGGGTGATTAATTCAGGAGCGGCGAGAGTCGATGGGTCAATATGTATTTGCGGATATCGCTCCGCATTTATTAGAGTATCGCTCGCCTGTGCGTGCGTGTGTGTGTGTGCTGTTCAGGTGCGTAGTGGGCTGGTAAGCGTCAAGTCTTTAATGGCAAGAAAAGACGTATCTCTGGTCTTATGAGTCGAGTGTAAGAGATCTTTTGATTCTTGGGACAATTTGGTCGAGATTGTGAATATAAAGTACCTTAAATTCATTTATAAGCCTTTTATGCGAGGTCACGGTGGCCTTTGACTGCCTCCTTCCCATGAGATATAAGCCCAACATGATATAAAAAGAAACGCGAGAGAGAGAGGGGGGAAGGGGGCGGGGGGCAGTGTGACGCGGAGTAATGTAAGAATTCTCGTAATTAACGATATGATAATAAAGGACGAAAAGAAAAAGTCAAGTATTTTAGCACTGATTCGAGAAAAAGCTTCCAATCTCGTAAAAAAAATTTTTACCTACCTACATCTTTTTTTCGTTGCAGAAAATTAAAGTCCATTAGCCGTAATAAAATATTATTTGAAATATATTTCATCGAGTGGAAGCTACAGAAACTTTAAGACAAATAATTAACAATATGTAACGGCCACAACTAACTTAAGAATCTTATTATTGAAGTAGTGCGAAATATTTAAAATATATTTCTGATATTATCGAACATTTATAAAATATTCAAATGCTCTTTATATATATATATATGTATGTATGTATGTATATGTATTTGCAATGTCCTGTGCTAGAGTTCTAAGCAAAATGCTGCATTTCCTGTGCCGACATTGAAAACTCATTTTATTGTCCGAATACTTGTTTGATCTTTATTTTGTCCCAATATTGTCATACTTACCAGAGCAATAAGAGTAGCGAAATTAGTTTATTATCATTTAACAGAGTAATAAGTAGCGCATAATATATAATTTTCACCTCTCTTTCTTCAACGCTAAAATGCAAAATCTACACAAGATTAATTGTACGATTGCGTTTGTAATATTCACAAATTTTCCTATGCGTTCGAATTTTTACAGCAAACTTTACATACGGAAAACGATTATCCAACGCATTACGAAAAAAAGCATAAACAACGGAGAAGAGAGTAAGGAGCGATATTTTTCCATATACTGCGCATAAATAAAAAGTGGAACGCCAAACAAATCCAGTCGGAGGATGCTGGGAATCTCGGCGTCGCGCGTCGACGCATCTGTCGGTTGCTCGGTCCTCTCCTTCACTCCTTAACGACAAAGAATCACGCGAGAGAGACAGAGATCCGGCGATCTCTCTCTCTCTCTCTCTCTCTCCTTCCCACAGCTGTCATTGCTACTGCTATTTTTCACGCTGGACGCTCTCTTAGAAAGAAATGTTTTAGGGCGCACAAAGGCTCTCCCTCCCTCACTCTTGCTCTTCTCTCCCTCCCTCTTTCAATCTATGCCGCGCTCATTCACCCAGCTCCAAAGCATCGCCCGGCTTTGATTGCGACGACCCATACACCACATTGTAAGCGGAGACGAGCACGCGTGCCGAATTCTCCTTTTTTTTTTTTTTTACAATGGACATGTGCGCAGGAGAGATGGCTGGGTACTAGTTTTTAGCGGAGGAGCCGCCGCGTCGATGGGAATTCGCAATGTTAGGAGAGAGCAAGGCGATGCAATCGATAAATTGCTGGCTCGTGCATTTTTGTGTCGGGTTAGTTATTGGGAAATTGTTGCGTTGAATTTCATATTTGTCAATGCCAGAAGGCAATTGAAGCTTCGTCGAGTTCAATATTTATTATCGCGAGTAAGTATTGACGGCACATTGTGCTGATTCTACTTTAAAGCAATTGTTTCGCTACGATTTGTGGCGCACGGCAATTGAGGATAATGCAATGAAGATTAAATTATTTAAATAAACGCAGTTTTATAAATTTTTCCTTGCTTCTTTAAGGGAACTTATTGTGAGTACGCGTTTGCATTACTGATGAATATTTACGGAACTGCGCGTTGAAACTTGCACTTGGTGCACACGCGCACGCGAATTGTAACATTGAGAAAAGAATTTTTGCGTGAAATTCTTTATTTTAACTTTAATTTTAATTTAAATTTTAACGAAGATTGGAATGTAAATGACATTATATTTTACGAGGTATTAAAGCTTTGTATTATTGCCGATGATCAATTTCTTAATTCGTACTTCACTTGTAACGCTGTTTTATAAGAAAATGTAATTACTTGTGCGATGTACGAATCAATCGATGAGATTTTATGAAATGTCGATTAATGGTAATGGCCATTGTTTAACATTAAACTTGAGAAATTGGAATAAATGTGTAATAAATTCCCATAGTTTTCCGCGGCTTCTTCTATGAGCATGAAAATTGTTTGTTAACTTATCTTAATATCCTAGTGAATTCTTTAATAAATAATAAGTATGAAATTGTGGAATGAAATTGTGCTTTTTTTCGTGTATATTAGCTAATAAGAAACCCCAGGGAAAATTAAAAGCCAAAAGAAACTTTATTATTAACTTAAAATCCTCAACGTGTAATTGACGTTATTGCCCAGCATTGCCAACAGCATGGCATTTATTTACACTTAATCTTTTTGTTTTTTTTTTGCGTTTGTTAAACAAAATCTTAACATTATTAATTCATACGAGGCGCATAAAAGACGCACGTGGCATATTCGGATAAATACGGAAATGAAACGATGAAAATTGTCTCTCTTATTGCAACTTATTGGCTCGCTAATAAGAGAATCGTTAAACGATTGACAATCAAATATGCTGCTAACGCATATGACCTTGAAATTTCGTAGAATACCGTGATAAATAAAGGTGCTCGATAGCATAGCAATAGATAGTCATGCGCTGCACAATAATCGATCGTTTGACAAATTGCGTTATCTGCAAAGAATTACTGCCTGGACCCAAGTACACTTTATCCAAGAATAAATCCATTTCACAAATAATATAAGCACCGACATTTGTCAATTCACCTTTCTACCCGTGGCATGCATGTCTCTGAACTTTCACATTGATCCACCATTTAATCGACGGCATTCGCATTTAATAAACGCACTCGTCATGTGCATTTACCATTTACCGGTAAACGCATTACTCAAGCTTAAGAAGACGTGCGAAATAAACGCTTACCACAACAATTCCTAATTGCTCCCATTCATATGTCATCGCATTTTCGTCGATAAAAAACGCCTCGAGTTACGACTTTCTCGCCTGCCTCAAACCTCATAAAGAAAAAAAAAACTGAACAATTCTCCGCATTAAGGAACGACAATAATGAGCAGCTAGGGAGAGGGAAATGGAAGAAAAAAATTTTTCTCACCTCCTGCCGCGTTGGCAAAGCCTGTGCTTTCCCGCCCGGGGATTCGACGTACTCGCAGTGGTCACGGATAAACCCAAAGACCTATGCCCTGGAAAACCGGTTGAGGAGAAATTCAAAAAGGCCACTTTGCCCCCAAATCCGTAATCCCCGAGTTGAGCAATCGTCGAGCAAAAAGCCACAGGCGACTTCACCTTTCGCCATCGCGAATAATACAAATGCACTGCGGAGCATCGACTGTATGAAAATTCGGCAATCGCCGAGCTTTTCTGCTTCCCATTTGCATCCCGTTTGCTTCCCGTTTGCTTCCCGTTTGCTTCCCGTTTGCTTCCCATAGCGACACTCGAATCCCAACACTTCAGCATTGCAAAAGCGAATACAACTCGCTCAACTATTTCCAAATTGCGTGAAAATGCACTTGGATATAACAAATAATCATTGCCCAAGCATTATCGCGCCTATTCCACTCGCCCACATTTTCCTACTCGGCTGACTACATACCATTGCAATTTTCAGACAACTTACCAGACATTTGGCTTCCAAAGCCGATTGGCCATGCTAATTCTTAAGATTTTCCTCTTCCAATATTACAATTTGTTTGCTCGAGAGCCGATAAATCCTGGAAGATAAATTGACGATACGAACAAACCGGCTCAGCCAATGCACTCGATCGCTTTTTTACATCCTGCCCGACAGCGCCCTAATGAGCGGGCAATTGAACATAAATAAATAAAGTTCGGGAAACTATTGTCGCAGGTGAGTCGCCTCGCCCAATAAACGCCATCGCATTATTAACAAGGCAGGTGAAAATCTCGCTCGATTCTCGAAATCAGACCTCGTAGCCAGGGACCATGCATCCTTATCTTTACATACGGCTTCTCGCCACCTAAGTGTACCTCCCTCCCCCCGTCCCCCGCAGTCGGAAAAATAAAAGAAGGCGTACATAAAAAGAATCCGTCTACTTATCGATATAAATGAAAAGTTGGCCGACAATCCTCTTTGCTTTCGCAATACCTTTATCAGCCGGCGTAAAAGATAAGGAAGGCTATGCGTACACACACGCGGAATGTCAACTCGGCCTCTCGCGTCTCACGCACTTGCGCGCCCGCGCACACTCTCTCCCTCCCTCCCACTCTCTCTCTCTCTCTCTCTCTCGCGCCGATACCGCAGAAAAAGCAAAAACAAAAAAAACAAAAAAATCAAACGTTTTAGCGTAGAGCCGTGTCGTCTCAAGTCATATAGCATAGCCAACGCCGACCTGCGTCTTCACCTTTCTTTCTCATATTCATTCTCCGCTCTTTAACTGCTGCTATATACATAATTTCCATGCGCATGCATGAACGCACAGTAGTGGTTTGGTAATGGTAATGGGAATGGTAGATGCAGTAGTCGCAGTGGTGGTGGTGGTAGTAGTGGTGGTAGTAGTAGTAGTGGTGGTAGTAGTTGTTGTCGCTTTGTAGTGGTGGTGGTAGTAGCTGTAGCGGTAGTGGTAGTGGCAGTGGCAGTAGTAGTGGTAGCGGTAGGAGTAGAGGTAGTGGCTGTGGTAGTGGTATAGCTAGTGGTATAGTGTAGTGACAACCACTGACTTGGAGAGAAGTTGCGAAAGAGTCGAGAGCGAGAGAGAGAGAGAGAGAGAGAGAGAGTGAGTGAGTGGCCGAGAGGCAGAGAGGCAGAGATAGAGGTACAGGTAGAGGTAGAGAGGTAGAGAGAGAGAGAGACACTCACCTGAATAATTTTTTCTATCTTCGAACGCCGCCACAATGACGAGCCTCTCCCAGTACGCGCCTCTCCTTTCCTCACTTTTGCTACAATCCCCGAATAATCAACAACTCCATCTAATCGAA
>JAPYYT010001673.1:0-24485 GCA_030522565.1 Ceratosolen corneri | reverse complement strand
CGTGAGGAGAAAACACACACTCACGCGGATCCGCTCCCCTCGATTCTAACCCGAGCCGGATCGCGAACAAATTGATCCTTAGAGCCGGATTCGCGAACAATATATATATAATACATTTCTTCTGTAATAAATAAATCAACTTTTTGTACGAATTATGACGTTGCTTATTCGCATGCACTAGCGATTACAGATAATAAATATTATTAATCTTGTTCTTACGGATTCTCGGATTATATATACACTTTCATTGAAATTTATTGAAGTATTTGCTGTGTCTAATTACATAAATTTCCTCTTATCTACGCAAGAGCGTCGTTAATTCTGTAAAAAGTAATGAGATTATTTATCAATCATTAAACAACTATTGTGTGCCACTTACCATTTAATGTCTTGCAGCTTAATAAGAAATTGGAATTCAACGAATTTGTACAAAAGATTCGCCTCCCAACGAAAAACATTGTCGCTGATAGTTTGGTTGTAGTTGTCGGTTGGGGGCAAACAAACATAAACAATGTGGATTTAAGCCAAAAATTACAGAAAATTAACATGAGAGTTTTGAGAAATTCTGTGTGCGCAGAAGCTCTTCCATTTTACCTTCATGTACAGCAGTTTTGTACATACGACAGTGCGGGAGTTGGTATATGCATAGTAAGTTGATTTAATGTTTTAAAACTTTTGACACGAATAGAATTTAGTGCCTTAAAAATAGAAGACATTGTCAATATGTAGAAAATGTTATCCATCATGACATTTGGATTTCAACAATTTTATCATACTCTCCTTCAACTTATTTGTCTCTAATATTTCATTTAATCATTTGAGTCATTATTGGTTGGTCAAAAATATTTAACATTACGAATAGTAAAGTTAAATTTCTCAAAATAATATCAATATATCATCATTAATACACGATGAATAAATTAATGCAAATGATATTTACAAAAATAGACGTACAGTATATTGATTTTAAACTTTGCCACCTTGAAAAATTTAAGGATTAAATCATGTTTAATGTAATTAAATTCGAGTACTATGAACAATCTTACTTCTGCCTATGTCGTTTAAATCTTGCTTATCGATAATTCTTTGTCGATTGAAAATTCGCAACCAGTCAACCTTTTTTCAAATAACAATATTTTATACTTTCGATTGGAAGCATCTCCTTAAAACTAAATTTATAATATAATTGCAGGGCGATAGTGGTGGATCACTGATACATAATAATGAATTGGTTGGCATCATTTCCTATATCAATCCATGTGCCGTAGGTTATCCCGACATATCATCGAGAGTTTACTATTATTTAGATTTCATTCAAAAGGTATTATACAGATCAAGCACAATATGTTGTTATCCACTCTAAGAAAAGCACCGAATAAAGAAACTTTGAGAATAAAGTGTGTGAAAATTAGTTACATCAGTTGTATATAAAAATGGTGTTACATTGCTTGCGATTAAAGCGGTGGTACCGTCAGAATTATAATTTATTTGACACCATTCAAATATGTCACATTAAATATTTACTTTAACAAAAGTGTAGTTTAATATTTATGAATCAAATAGAATTCTGGCTGTAAATTGCTATTTCCAAACAACGATATTTATTCTTTAAGGCTCGTTAAAATAACGAATCTATTTCACACAATATGATTTATTATATTTGTTATAAATTTAAATGCGACACTTAAAAATCAGTATATTGTGAATGCGCTCGAGAAATTTGACGTAGAGAAGAAAAATTAATTATATCTTGATTGAATAAGAAGTAGTGAATCAAAAAAAAAAAAAAAAAAAAATTAACCTATCTACTATGACAAATATTTAACGCTATTCGTATTATGCATATATTCAATATGACCTGTTTTCGTTTAATATAATCATTCGTATAATCATTAATTGAAGGATTATTTGTATATTTGTATGAGATTCCGTACGTCTATACGGTTTCGAAGAAAGTATCAACTATTTCAAATTTCTATTACGTATTAATAATTCGTTTATTCGTTTATTATATAATGGATTTAATAATACGTATTATTTTTCC
Organism: Ceratosolen corneri; assembly: GCA_030522565.1. NCBI lineage: Eukaryota > Metazoa > Arthropoda > Insecta > Hymenoptera > Agaonidae > Ceratosolen > Ceratosolen corneri. The sequence continues at coordinate 22,441 of JAPYYT010001673.1, read as the reverse complement.
TTCCTATTCTCTAAACTATTTGCTCTGGGCATATTCTTGCGAATTTTTTTCGTAAGCCTTATCTTGCTATCTCTTTCATCATTTTTCTCGTAGCTTTTGTACATTGACCTTTAACTGAAATTTCACTTTGGTTTCTCTCACTATTTTTCACATATTGCTTTAAAGTTGACAAACATATTATTCAAAAGTTCTAAAGCACTACAATTGAATACTCCATTAAGTCGTTATAAATAAAACAGAGAGATTTTATAAATATTGTTCTTTGCTGAAATTATAGACACAATGGTGATAAGCCTTTATCCACATTTAAATCCACAAGATATTGCGAGAGGAAGAGGGCCGATTATTCTAGATTGAATATTAGTTTTAGTGCAATATTGCTGCTGTATACCCGAGGCCAAAAGCTTTTCATATTGAACAGCAACAATGCCTCTTACAATAGAGATAGTTCGATATTGTAGCCAATTCCTACGTGAAATAACTGCAATGGGGCGCGAAAAAAGTAAGCAAATATAAGGGAAATGAAAATTGAACTCGTCCAATTGTTTGATCTCTTAAAGAATAACAATTGTATAATGTGAATTGCAAGCACTAATTGCACGTAGACAAATTTAATTGGTCGTTCGTTTAGCCTCAATCACTCGATTTTTAATTGAAGATTACCTGAAATTACGCTTTCACATTTAATGATGATATTTCGAAATGACAATTATTAAAAGTAACGATTTGTCGCAGCAAAAGACTTGAAAATATTTACAAATAACACATATAATTTGTAACTTGCTGTTAAAAAATATAACCACTATAAATATTAATTATTAAAATTGAACTTGGATATCCGAGTTTGGGTGTAAGTGCGTAAGCTACAAATTTGTAAAAATGTAAAAAAGAATTATATATATATATATGTGTGCGCGTGTGTATAGGATAGCTAAAATAAATATGTAATATTTAAAAATGACATGCAACACTTGTTGCTCCGTTTGCCCATCACCTTGTCATAGTCGAGTTACTTACTTCCGTTCGCTGACCAATGCAGTTGTACTCGATTAACTTCTATTGCTACAACATAACCATATACTATCCACTACCGTCATTTGTTCCAATCGGCCTCTCTTCTATTCAAAACCCTCGAAACCCACGAATATTAGCTCGCTAATCCATTTACATTCAAATCGGCCGCTCCTTTTAATAATCGCTTCTTCTTCCAAAGTTACAAGCATTTGGCGCAGCCTGACCGTAACTCTCCCTACAGAGCCTGCAAGCCGTCATTCACCGTACACGTCATTCGTCCTACCGCCATTAAAAAACATTCAATAATCAAAGGAGCCGAATGGACGTAGCGAAAATTAGCGCTAGAAAGCTAAAATTAATAACGAAGGGAATGAACGGGAATGAACGGGAATGAACGGGAATGAACGGGAATGGGGCCGAGGCGTAAAAGTATCTCGGACAAAACAGTTGGAAAATATGGAGCCGGGGGCCTTGCTTGGCTCGGCAGCGGGCGTATTAAGCCTCGAGGTAAACGAGACGTATTGTTCCGCCGACTCGTCAATCTATACGGATCTCCTTCTTCCCGTCAAATCGAATTTTACTTTAGTGTCGAGAGACGCGAGGACATTGCGCATTCCGCGCGGCGCTTCATCCCCATATCGAAATAGGGGCGCACGCGCCACAATAACTTATTCCGCAGCCCCGCGGAATAAAACGGCGAGGAGCTTGAATTTTAGTATTTTGCAGAGTCCCGCTCGGCTTACACACGATGAATACGTCAACTGCCGCTGCCCGATGCATCCGTGTGTGTGACTTGAATACTCCAGGAGAAAGTGCGCGGCCTGCGCCCCAATACAGCCTCGGCACTTTTTTTCTCCACCGAGTCCACTTTCGAAGCTCGAAATATTCCTCGCGGAACAATAAGAGATGCGGGGGCCGGCAGTCGCGCTTTTATCGCTCAATGTCGAGTATGCGCTGAAATAGTTTGGAAATTCGGATTAGTTTTGCCTTACCTTGGCTACTCTATCCAACAAATTTTTCTATCTGATAACACGAAGCATGCAAAAGGTTGTGAAAAGTTGTCCTGCACAATTCATTGCTTAAAAGTGTTATTCCCCAAAGCATTGCCTTTTACTATAGTTATATCGTTATGCAGTTATAGTTATGTCAGCGTATACATATAGCCCATTTTTTCAAATTAGAATTAACTTTTCTATACTCTCTTTTTTCCCTTTTTTTTATCTACAATACAATACTATTCTACGCAATACAACCAGTCTGTACATTTACAGTTTACAATAATTTTAATAACAACAGACGGTTATTCACAGATACTTGGCAATTGTAAAATCAGCCAAGTGATATGTGTAGTACAGTCTTCCTTTGTAAAATATAAGAGAGAGAGGAAAAATTATTCAATAAAGCAGGAGCAGCAGTAGCTAGTAACTGCGGACACGCTCACTTGTTAAAAGGAAAACAAAACGCCGGGCGTGACGATTAAGAGAAACAATTCGCTCGACAATAGCGTAATCAGCGAGCTTTTCAGCAGCGATGCGTCCCTGTCACCTCGGTAATGGCAGCGATGGTGCCACGTTGCTCATTGTTCCCACGTGACACATTGTTTCATTCCGCTCTCCAATAACATTCGTGTCTATAACTCATAAGTTCCGCCTTTCGAATATTCGGGCTGCACTCGTGATGAGCTAAATGTTTGTCTAAAATTTTTTTTTTCAATTCGAATCGATGTCGCAAGGGCTCGGAGGGCAAATATTATCTTAAACGAAGAAGTGCATATTGGGCGATAATAAGCTACGGTTAATCAAGCACGAATGTACGAAAGAAAATGTTAATGGAGAATGGAAACGCCACGCTCTCCTAACGGTCCTTAAAACTCTGCTATGCGATATCTCCGGCGGGAAATCAGATGGCGTCTAAAGTATAAAATTCATAAATTAAACAACAATCGTCGTAAAGTGTGCATAATCCATTTACATTAGTACGACTTTAAGAGATTTAATTCCTATACTCTACTTAATAACGACGCATTAAGTATATTATAAAACAACGTAATGCATAAATATAGTATAGAGCGAGGATAATAACATAAAGCATAGACGTAAAATCGTCGTTAAAATTTAATGGAATAGGATATCGTAGGATCAAATACAGTAGTATAATGAGAAAGATGAAAGTTGCCATTGTATTCGATAAAGTGAAGATGACGTAGAAGCATAATAAAAAATTCAAGTTCACATTAAAGTAACAAAATCCCTGTTAATAAACAAAAGAATATACACACAATTGAAATCCCTAAGACAAATTAATTATTGAAAAGAATGCAAAAAATTAACATTGTACTAATAATAATGGCCGAGCTGTCGCACGCGACAAACGAAGTCTCTCTTCTCGCGGAGCTTACAAACAAGTTTGGAATCACAGGCGCTCCGAAAGCGATCCGACCGCAATCGTTATAAAGTGCTGAACAATGGTAGGCGCGACATAAGAGTTAGCAAAAGGAGAGCCCAACACTATTCCAAGGCCAACGAAAAGGCGCCACGCAGAATTGTTCCATTGATGAGCGTGTATTCACGCTCCCCCCACCCCCTCCCACCCACCAAAACCCCCAGTCTCACCCTCTTAGTACATCTCATCGTCATCGTCCCTATCTATCTCTCTCTCTCTCTCCCACTCTCTCTCTCTCTCTCTCACTCACTCTCTCTCCCACTCTCTCTCTCTCACTCTATCCGTCTATCTATCTGTCTATCATCTATCTGTCTCGACACCCTCGTTTTTAAAGGGGGAGCCGGACCGCATCCGATGAATGGTATAATCAGTGGTCGTATGCTGCCCCGACTTTCTTCCTCCGCGCTTTTTCACTTTTGCACATTTATAGTTTGTCCCTTGTTTGTTATAGATCACCGAGTTTTCTTAATAGTTGTAAAAATATGCCCGCCTGGGACGGGTAGGAGATTGGTAGAGGACAAACAATTGCGTGGGATTTGCGAGCTACAGTCAACTGGTAATCGTGCATTATGAAAAGAATGTATTAAATGAATACTACAAGTGACTTATCTTTAATGTTCTTTCAAATTTTCTCGATTTCATGGTCATTTTTATTATCGTTTCCATCAGACGCAGAGCCAGTGTTTTAGGAAATAGTAGCAGCGATTAGTCACTATAAACATCGATTAAATACTATAGTTTATGTTAAAAGACACTGGGCCATCAATGATATATGACTAGATATACAAATTAATATTAAGTCTCTCAATAATAATATATGTTGCTAGCATATACAATATCAGCAATAACAAATCCAAACCAATTTTCGTTGTAACTGTAATTCACGCAGTGGATTAGCTCTTGCTCTTGACTGCTAATTTGTCTATCATTAAAAATATTTGGCTGAAATGCAATAAAGTTAAATTATATTTTCAGGTGGATGTTAGCAATTGCAAATAATGTAAATGTAAATCTGGTTACAAGTGCTATTAATGATGGCACGTATGTCGTAAAACAAAGTGTAGCGAGTGTAAACGTATTCTTTCGGGCGGTGAGAAGCCACGTATTGTCAAATAGTAAATTAACAATAAAAAATATACCTGCACTATTGGAAATTAAATTAAATAGAATTGGAGATGGACGGGATAAGGGATTGGATGGAGCCTATGAGAAGGATATGTAAATACCGTTACATACATAGTCCAGTGTCGGTGAATGCGAATGCGAATCTTTAAGAATTTATGCTTTTGAAGCAATTACGTATTTTATGATTGAATTTTCTTCGGCGCGAGTCGAGTCACATTGCCTAAAAATGCTTATATAAATGAGGGAAACACCAAAATCAAGGAGCGAAGGGCCTTTATTGGCCCCAAAAATAAAAGTCCATTAGATGAAAGTAAAAAAATTGATGGCTAGAGAAGTGCAGGCATGATGTGCCAAAGCCACAGTTAAGCCAAGGCAGGAGCTATCTTACCAGCCGAATATTAACTCGCTTAATGCCAAAGTATTGGCAGCCCGTATTGTCCAAGAAATGTAATATAAAATTGTAAAGGAACCCACGAGTGCGCAACGCAGCGCCAGAGAAGCGCGCGCGCACACAAAATCAAAACCATTCACTTACACACAATACTGGCCTCCTCTACATCCAGGCTCCCGCCCTCTTTTTTTTTTTTTTTTTTCCCAATAAATTCCGCGCGCCCATCGTCCCGGGCACGCGCCCTTACACCCAAAACCAGCCCCCAGTAAGAATCCTCGAGGACGGATCCTTATCACGAGGCCGAGAGCACGTCTCCCTCTTTTTCACCACCCGACGCCCAGTCGTTTATAAGCTTCGACCCCATGTCTCTTTAGCCTATTTCACGGCTCTTTCTTCTCGCTTTTTATACGCTACAGGCCGAAGCTTTGTTATATGGACTCGATCCGATAGGGGATAAACTTGGTAGCACCGCAGCGCTAATTGACGCCAATTTTTATCGGACCGCGGGATCGCGAGGGCTCCAAGTATTATTGGCCGAGGTGTCGTCGCTTAAAGTAGTATTGTTGCTTGATGAGCTTGACTCTTCAACGTTTAATTAAAGGGCTTTGGAGGAGAAAATTATTAACGCCTCGACATTGCTTTGGCAGACGTTCGCTTTGGTTTCGCGCCGATAGGTCTGCCGGAGTTTATGTTAATTTGACGGAATATTGAGCGAAAGCAAGAACCGAGCGGAAAGATTTTCAATTCTAGGCTCCAGCTAATGATTCTCTCGCCAGTACTTGGCCAGGCATTTCACAAGCTTTTTCTAATTCTAATAAAAATACCGTGTTTCGTAGTATTATTATTATTGCCACCAGCAGAGACATTTTTATCTAACGCATTTAATTTGCATTTCCTTATTATTAGCCAGCAAATAATAAATTGTCGTGATATATGGAATTGATGTAGGTATAGTAGAGGATGCAGTATAGTACGGAATATAGTGCAGAATATAGTGCAGAATAAGATGTACGTGAAAGAGGAAGGAAAAATTCTAATCAACAAATTGCAGAATTTTGATGATTTAATTGAAATGAAAGGAGATAATTTTGGATATAAACGGTTTTATATAATGGATATAACGGTTTTTACTGTCAAATTGAATGTGCGAATGTAAATTCTAAATTACATAAACCATATTAATGATTATTAAAAAATAATAAAAGAAATAATAAAAAAACCAAAAGAATAATTTATACTTCTTTGTCTGCATTTTAATATTAACTTTTTAATCATAAATGACAATAACATCTACACAAAACAGTTTGCCTTACATTATGGATTACAGCTGAAATTAAGTTAATTTACTTTCATTTTTTATTTTTTTCAATATGAAGTAATAGCTGTACTTAATTAAATTAAGAGACCGGGACTTAATACAACCGAAGTACAAAGTTTGAACAAACTACTCAAACTTCTTGAAAGATAAGAAAATAATTTATACAAGAGTAACCAGATTAAAATGCTTTCAAAATACTATTAATAACTGCAAGTTTACTTATTTTTTTTTTTTTTTTATAAAGCACAATCTTTATATTTATTGATGTAATTTAGTTAAACGTTTAAATTTAATTTTAATCCCATACATACAGTTTAAATATTTAATATTACACTTAAATAATGCACGATTTTTATGATAAATGTAAATGAATGTTATATGCTTGGAAAAACAAACTATATTTTACTATTATATTACATTTATATATATATATATATACCTCAAAAGTTAAACAATACTTGAATAGAAACTAAAAATATAATAAATATAATGGAATTCATATCGTGAATTCTGACAAATGCTAATTTAATAAGCAATAACATAAACAGTTTTTTTTGTAATGAACAAGTCCATTCAAATATAGCATATACTTGTAAAAGTACATGGAAAATTATTTTCAATTGTAATTATTTAATATGTAAATATCTAAATAACATTTTACTAAATTCTTACAAATTTTATTTGATATTGTAATTAAAAATCAATAGTACCGAGCAGAAAAAATTTTTTTTTACTTCCAACAATTCAAATTATTTATCTTAAACGCGTTTCTAAATAAGAAAATTTCAATTACATGGACAAATATTAGCTTACGATTAACAAAACTATAACAATTTTATTTAGGTGTGACTCAATGTGAATCAATATTACGTGCCTAGCTGTTTGAATTGATCATACTTATTCCACCTTTGCTTATTTAAAGACCTCATATCATTACAATAACGTGCATATATATATATATATATATATATATATACATATATATACATATATATACATATATACATATATATATTATACTCTTTACTATTGAATTACAATGTATATAATATAATTAGTGGCTATAACGTTAAGTAATAATTTCAATTTTAGGTTCAGAATTAATATACATATATATACATATATATGCATGTATATGTATATACATGCACTCGGGTATATTAAATAACATTTATTAATTCTTGATTGATTTAATTGATTGATTGATTAATTGATTATTGCAAAAATATGGAAATGTATTCTCCGATAATTTTTTCTTTATTACTACTAATTACTGGTAAGTTAATAAAAGCTTCAATTTATTTATTACGAATGTATGTATGTATGTATGTATGTAACAATGCACGTAATCGTACAAAATACTTAACATACTTGTTAGGTAATTTGCATAGAATGCTAATCTTATTTGCTTTTTACAACAGTGATGTTCAACGTAAAATAGTCATTTCTAATAATTTCCATGTTTTTATTTATTTAAGCCTTTTCAGGAGTTTTTAGTAAGGAGACAAGAGTCATTGGTGGTGAAGCCGTGAATATAGTCGAGTATCCCTTTATGGCATACTTGAGGATGAAACAAACTGCAAAGTTATTATGTGGTGGTGTAATTGTTAACACTTATCACGTCCTCTCAACGGCTAATTGTATTAAAAGGAGTCAGAATAGGGAAATGGTTGTTATAACCGGAAGTTCCAGTTCACAAAGTATGTATGGTCCAATCCATGAAGTCTCGTTTCTCTTCGTTCATCCCAATTATGTGGACGATGACCTGACTGCAATGAAACCATACGATATCGGTGTTGTACGGGTAAATAACTGCACACCTCTTCTTTATTATCAGAAATAGTTGTAATGAGACCACTTGTCATGCACATAGTCCGATATTTTTATAAATACATATATATATGGTAAAATAATTAAAAATATAGATATAATTGACTTTTATAGATTCAACTAATGTGAAAACGATTTTTTAATAAATAACAATAAAGTTACATCTATTCCTTTTTTACGATAGTACATATATCTATAAGAAATAAATGTAATTGATAATATGACGAAAAGATGAATATAAAGGAAATATCATATTTAAAAGAAATTATTAAAATCAGTCACATTCTCAATCATATTCGTTAATCTCTGTTAAACAAAATATCTGTTAAACAAAAAATTCTTACTTTACAGCTCAGGCGTATGATACATTTCGATGAATTTCAATTCCCCTTAGCACTGCCAACTCAAAATTATAATGGCGATACCACTTGTACAATTCTTGGATGGGGCATTACGTCTTTTCCATTGGGTGTAACTTCATTGCTGTTACGCAAGGGCTTAACAAGAATTGTTAATAATAGCGACTGTTCGCGAAGTTTTGGATTTGAAGTTCCCACTTACATGATATGCGTCGCTGTCTCTGAACAAATAAGTGCAAGCTTCGTAAGTTTTTTAAAAGCATTCGAACAGCTACATTATTTTTCGTTTTAATAGGACTAAAGGAACGAGGTTGTCGATTTTGCAGAGACCTCTTTTGTTATAATAATAATATAATATAATAAAACAATGATTATTGATAGCATAAACATAAGTGTAAAAACTAACGAAATCGATAAAGTATTTGGAGCTATTTTTTTTATTAAGCATACTCTCTAGTTTTCAACACACTTTGATTTTCGTTGCCTTTGCTACTTCAACGATGAAATTTTCAAATAATTATTTATTTTTATTCATTTCTATTTTTTGTACTCTACTATGTAAGAAATAAAAATTGTAAAATCGGAAAATTTCCAAAATTCATATGCAAAACTATCGAAATTTTAGTTCACGATCTATACAAATTTCATTAAACGTACGTTACACAATTTATTTAATTTTGTACAAGTGAATATAGTTATCGTACAATACAAACATATGCCAATTTTTTATCTCTTACTGCCACAATCAGGTAACTAAAAACAAATAAAAACTAAATAGATATTTACTGAATGGATAATTACCTGATTCCCTTAAAAGTAAATTAAATAATAATTAAATAGCTCCATATTAATAAAAAAAAATACGATTAATTTAATTGTAAAAGTGATTATTATATGATCACGTATTCGTATTACCGTATTGTACAATACCACTCGCACACACACGTACGCATGCTCGCGCGTAAGTGACCGTCGTGGTCACATACAATTGCATATTATTTATTTATTTACTCTTATTTATTTATTTATTATTATTATTGCTTATATTCTTACGGTTTATTAATTTTACTCTTACTGTTTTTTTCCAGGGTGATCATGGAGGTCCATTGTTAGGTCCCAATGGCGAATTCATTGGTCTTGCCTCTTATATTGTGCCATCTTCTGCAAATATACCCAACGTATATACCAGAGTTTACCCCCACATCTATTACATTAGATCGATTATTGAGAATAATTAAATTTACTTAAATATTAGGCGTTAAAGAGAAATCATTCATAAAGAAAAGTAATAGATAAGAAACTGATTGTAAAAGTTTAACATTTGCATTTGTTAAATCATCGACAAAAAAAAAAAGCAGTTTTAATTAGCGAAAGAGCATTAATTTTTACTTCAAAATAATGTTTGTACTGTTCTATAAATATTTATAAAACTCATTAGTTATTAATTTTAAGAATATATAATAATTTACTGTTATATAATATATGTTCTTAACATTTGTTTTATTTATTTTATAATATAAAAGACGATAAAAATTATGTGGATGGCATCGTACAAAATAAAAATTACGTAATAAAAAACATAATGCTTATTTTAATTTATTCTCCATTCGCTAAGTGTATGAATTATTAAATGGGTTAAATGTATGGTAATATATTCTTTGTACAAATGTTCATTTATATTATTATTTGTGGAAAATTTTACAGAATTTTCATAAAGAAAATTTCTGATAATGTAATTGATAAGTGTCAGGTATTTTGTAATATTATAAAAAATATTTAGCCACAAATAAAAATCTATTGTAGAAAGATATATTCAAATATATTCGAATATATAAATAGAGAATAATATTTGACAAACAACTATTAACAATGACAAAATAGATATATATATAGAAAACAATTTCAAATATGTGGTTTTAACAATTTTTTATAATTAAAAGAACTATTAATGCAATCGGTAATAATAATAATCACTTGAATTTTCGAATAAACTGATATAGCGTGACATCAAAATGGTTAAAACTTATAAAAAATCTAATAAAAAACTAATAAAAAGTAGAACAACAGGAACTATGTTCATTAATTATTTTGTGAACGATTAAATCTATAATTCTATTATAATTATGTAATATTAATATATGTAATTGTAGTCGTAAATTATTAGGAATTAATTTATTTGTAGTAAATAAGGTTGATCTACATATATTTTCATGTAATTTAATATCTTTTTTTTATATTTACAAAACATTATTCCATACAATACATTGCGTACCTTCTTAAAATACTGTAGTATTAATTAAAAAATGTTATTACATTATAAGTTCATTTAAAACATAATATTTTAATGAAGGTAATAATGAAAGATATATAAATTTTAAATAGGATATAATTGCTTACGAAATCGCTCTTAAAACTTTAAAGTGACTTACAGAAAATATCTTTATTTTCCTTATTACAGGCTGTGACAATGAAATAAATAAATATCTTTACACGTGTTCTTTAAATTATTAAAGAAAGTTACATATATATAAATAAATATATATTTGTTTACATAATTATACATTTAAATAATTCTATTTTTGTATTGTCACCTTTCGGTGCAACATCAAACCGTACGCAAACCATAAGAAATTTCTGTGTCGCGAAAACAAATGAAAATCCTGCTATTAACAGCTGCATGAAAAACTTGTCCAACAATTAGAAAGTACGTAAAGTTCAAACCGAATCTTTTTTTTACCGAACACTAATGATTTGTGTTCCCCAACACGGAAAAGGGACTCATCGCTTCCTTCGACCAACACAAATCTTCATTCGCTTGGCACGCGGCATTTCATCTGCCTTGCCGCCCATTCGCTCACACTCACTCTCTCTCTCGCCCCCTTACCACCACCCCCACCCCCCATAGACCGCGAGACCGTCGTGCCCGGTGGAATCGCCTTATCGCTGCCGCGTCTATCCTCTTCTTTATGTCCTATCACTCAAAGCCAACGTCGCACATGTGAGCTGCAAGACCTCCTCGATGTGTCTTTGTTGGTGCTCGACTCACTTCATAGAAAAGAAAAAAACTTATTACGCGTTGCGTATCACGAGGATAACCACTACACCCCTACATCGATCCACGATGAATTGGGTAAGAAGCTTTAGAGATATTACCATTGGGGATTATCCAGACCGCCAATGAGAAATATGAAGTATAATTGAGGCTGATCTGTTTTCTTCGTATATCTTTAAAAATAGATTGTTATCCTATGAAGGTTTATAGTTGATTTTGAACTTACGCTCAAATGAGAAAATTTTTGAATCATAATCCAATATTTTGAAATCATAAATGCAACTGAGGCAAATGCAAGGATCTGAAAGCCAAGCTGATTCTGTGTTTAGAAGAAGCCAAATGGAGCTGCAATCAAAGTTTGTTATCAATAATGAAACTTGTAAAAATTTATAAAAAAAAAAAATGTATCAAAAGACTAGAACAAAATTATATTAATTGAATGACAATTAGTATAATATTTTGCAAAAAATATCATTTATATTATCTATTTTTGATAATAGCGTGAAATGAAAAAAAATCTTCTATATCTATAATTATATATTGCATATATGTAAGCATTATTCAAGATGTGTGGGTGAAGAGTAGAGGTGGACTCTATCACGTCTAGAGGTAAATCATAGATTATTTATGAATAATCGTAGTCTTAAAATATCATACGAGCACTTCTAACGTAATTCTATTAAAATTGTATAATAATCTTGAAATCGGATGATTTTATTTGAAAGATAATAAATTATTATTTATTGATTGATAATAATGATTTGAGAAATTTATTACAAAAGTTCAGAATCTCCTAATAAATTAAATTTTTCAATGTTCTTTCATTATACTTACTTCACTTCATACAATATTCCCTCCAATCTAATAACTTGCATATATTCTCTAATTTATACAGCTTGCGTTGAAATTTCTTTCATTAAATATAAATATTATATCTAGAGATTGAGTAAGTAATAGAAACATGTGTGAAGCAATGTAAATTTTATATTCACGAGTGCACACATTGTATAAAATAATATACTTGTGATAAATGGTGACGACTTAATTGCATTTCCATTGCCATTAGACGCCCATTGTGCATCGAATATTAATTGAATATTCGCTTGTATTTAATGTCCTAGGTCAATTTTCGTGGGCTACGTGGCTGAAATTAGAAAAAAAACTCGGACATAATTATTCGCTTATCTCCTATAAACGAGAGCAGTGTAAAAAAATGTTATAAAAAAAATGTTTCAATTACCTTGTTTGCTCTTGAAACTTCTAAATCGTAATAATAGCCCCCGAGGGAAGAATTGTCACTCTAATGAAATAACGAGCGCACTTCTTCAAATAATTTACAATCTCACGAGCCGACAAGCGGACCTTTGCCATTATCAGTGGAAAATTTACCTCCCAAAGCCCCGTTCGCTCACCTTTCGCTCATCTTCAATTGAACTGCACTTTCAATTTTCCCTCAATTAACCCCTCTTTAATTGCTCTCTTCAATGTCCAGTCGACAATGCGCTGGGAATCTTCTACGCGGACAACTAAAATCAGCCAGTCCCAATGGGCCCAAGTAAGCCATTGAGCCGAGAGGGCAGGAGAGACAGTGGCTCAGTGAAAAAGCGATCGCACCCATCCACATCCACAATTAGCTTCGTGTCCCATCCATCGCTGCCGGCATACTCCCGACAGGCAGGAGGACAGCTTCGGTCTCCTTCGCCACTATCAGTTTGATAACACCACCTGTTGCTCGCGGCCTCCCCGCGAATGCCCCCGGCCGCCATGCCTTATCCGCCGACCAATGGGCGCTCCCGGAGGGAGGCGTCGCCCATTGGCCCGCGCCACCCCCCACCCGGGCTGCCCACCAACCCCTCCCGAGGCTCGGGAAGAAAGGCGCGCGCGAGAGAATCCGCATAGCGCGGCGAGCTCCCGTCTTTTCCTTGTCTCGGTCTCGACCTCGTCCTGCCTTCAGCTCAGCCTTGGTCCTGTCACCGCTAGCCCTGTCATCGCACGCCGATCCTGCATTTTTATAATCGAACATTGTCCCGAGCAACGCTCGTACGCGCTGAGTGAGTTAGAAGTGGTGAATCGTTGTCTTTGGCTTTGTTGTTCTATGGACCTGTGCAATTGTTGATGGGGTGATTATCAAATCAGTGCTCGAGGTAAAGCTTTACTTGAAAATCATGCGGGAATTAGGCTTAAGCGTTTGATGACACAAGTTCTGTGAACAGTAAATGACAATTCGAGTGGTTAGCGCTAGTTGCTTTGAAAGAACACTTGAGTGAAGTCATTGAGATGTTTTGCAATTCATTGTTTATGTATTTGATGCCATTTGATTTCGTTATTAATTGAATTTTTTAATTTTCAACTTTTTGTTGTTTTATTTTCATTGATCAAAGTAAGCGTGTGTCTCGCGAAAGCACACTACAATATTTATACAAACTTTGAAAAGACATTTGGCAATATATTATAATGTCATCTATATATATATATATATATATATATAGCATAATTTATTGAATAAAAATTAAAGTATTTGATGGCACGATAATTATTCATTGTTATTTTAAACATCATTGAGTTTAATTTCATTGTTAAAAAATTAAAAATAAACATCTGCTGGGCGCTATTCGTTGTGTTTAATTTATTATCAAATTTATGAAGAAGCAAACTATTTTGTCCTGAATAGTTTAATAGATATTAATAACTGTCTAGTATTAAGCAACTTTATTTATTTCTCCCATCGTGATACAATATAAAGAATTACGTTCATTGCAATTTTTCAATGAAATTCGAGCACATCGAAACGTGTACTGAATTGCAATTTTCATAAACAATGTCAGCCATCAATTTAATAAAGTACTAGAAAAAATAAAACGATTTTTTTTTCTATTTTAATGAGCAGTCACGCATTTATGTGATTTTTCATCACCACGTGATATATTACTATATTATTGAAATATATTTATACAAAATTGCATGTAAGGTACGATTTAAGTCAAATTTTTAATAACAAAACTAATTGTTATAAAAAAATTCATTCTAAATACGTAAAAGTAGTAATAATTAAAATAATGATTTATATTTATTCAGACATAAAGCCTAAATCTCATATTATATATTTAAAAACATAATTAAACTGTCAGCTACGAGTAAAATATTAATAATAAGAATTATATTACTTATAATAAATATCAATCAAATAAGTAAGAACAAATTATTATTATTATTATTATTATTATTATTATGTAAATGTATACGTAGTATATAATGTAATAAATATGGCTCTTTTTCTATGTGAATTTTTATGTATTTATATCTTATATTTTCAGCAGACGACTAAAATTGTTATACAAGTTGAAAATTAAGACCTCGGACAAGTTAAAAATTTATTAAGAATACGAGAATGTGAATGGAACGATATTGCCATAAATGATTGAATAGTTTCAGTGAAATGTAAAAGAAGACAGGGATTTGAGAATGTGCAAATTGAGTGTTAACTTCGTGTAAAAACCATAAAAAAAAAAATGAACGTGAAAATTGTATTATTATTTTAGTATTAACTATTAGGATAAACATTGGAATTGAAAATAATTTGAAACGCAAAAAGTGATAAAATGTCTTCGAAAACGCTACATAACGAGCACATTAAGCGTCCCATGAATGCGTTTATGGTTTGGTCACGAGGTCAGCGGCGAAAAATGGCTCAAGAAAATCCAAAAATGCACAATTCCGAAATCTCGAAAAGACTTGGCGCCGAATGGAAATTGCTCAGCGAAGGTGAAAAACGACCTTTCATCGACGAAGCCAAACGATTAAGGTATTATTTCATTTTTGTTGTAATGGAACGATATTTCACCATTAGAATATTATAATCTAAATGCTTTAAATCTGATGTTTGAAATTTAATGATTGAATGCCGAATCGAATTGAAATTCGTATAATTGATAAAGTTTATTATAAAATCTTCTTGTACTAAAAAATAAAGCCATTTGACAAAATAAAAATTAACTCATCGTTACATTGAATGTTATTCGATTGAACCAAACTAAATTCTTTCACCAAAGTCACTTTACAATTTAACTCCAAAATTTTCTAAAACTTTGTTAAATTTTTATAAAGTTACAACTCTAAGATTATACAATCAATTACTTACAAAATAGTCATAGTATGGCTATTTTGATTTGAGATTAAACAAGATATTTTATAGCAGCTAGTTGTTAATTTAAATCAATATCGTTTAATATTTATAATATCATTTTATCTCTTAGTAATTACAAATTTTCTTTATATCGAAAGTTTTGTAAGAAAATTTATTGTATGCTTCATTCAATGTTCTTGGTCATTTAATATTCTGATATTATCTTCTATTTTTTAACGAACTGTAATAGAAATTTCACAAAATCATCTACAATTGATTCTTTTACAATCTTACAATTGATACAATTGACATTTATGTTACAGATAATGTAATGCTTTTTGTTAGGTGCAATGAGTCGATCGAAATTCCTTTTTTGCATGCAATAATTCTATTACTCAGTAAATATAAGAAAAAATAAATAAATAACGGCTGCTGTGCTATATGTTTTTCATATTCTTTGGCAAAAAAGTATTAAGATTCCACTAATTATAAATTCCCTAATAAACCGTCTGCCTAAAATCGTGCACATAATTGAATTAGAAGCACTAACTGCACGCAATTGAAACCTTCCTTTTAAAAGAGTCCGATTCTAAAAGAATCCGATTTTAAAAAGAACAAAGAATAATTCACAATAATAAGGCTCTCAATAAAGTGATTTAAACAAGAAGTAACAATCATCGCTCAATTGATCGATTCGCACTGCGGAGTACTCGGAGTACTACGGAGAATGGGAGGTTTTTGTCTGTGCTAATTGCACTTTAGTACGAACGAATACTTGGGAACAAAATTATTGCGTTAGAGCCTTTCACAGGGAGATAGAGATACCCAGCAAAAAGAAATAAAGAGATATCGAACGAATAAGGGAGGGTATGCTGGGGATTGCTTAACTAGTTCATAATACTTGTAGTAGTACATTGTTGCTTAAGCTGTGCAGGTTTTCGCAGGTAATCTCTATTATTTTCCTTACCAACATGCTCTCTCTCTCTCTCTCTCTCTCTATATATATATACGTCTAAGCGGGCATTATTATAGAGATTTTGGCTCGTATAATTTCAATTAGATTGAATCTTTTTTTGAAGCTAAAACTCATTTGCACAAATTGTTTATAATAATTCTCTACAAAGTATCGAAATACAGTTAACCTTAATATTATAAATTTGTTAGATATTTTTTATTTTAAAATTCATGTATGTCATAATTAATGTCCATTAATCTTAATACTTGAAAACTATCAATCATAATTTGAAAATCTCAAATTTAATTTGACGTTCAATTAAAGCATAAATGAAAATATAATTAAAATTAATAAAAATTTTATAATTATCCAATTGTATTTCAAATAACTCAATTCATTTTAATGTGTGTGTGTGTGTGTGTGTGTGTGTGTGTGTGTGTGTGTGTTTGTGTGTGTCTGTGTGTAGTCATTGTAAATTAAAAGACAATTTTTAAGCGTGCAAATACATGATCTCTCACTACCTTCCCATGATTTTCTATTCACCCTTCTCTCTCTTTTGATCGCAGTCTAAGCCACGTTGCAATGACGATATCGGGTGAGAAGGGTGAGAGCTCGTCGACAGTATTTATATGTTGGGGTCGTCTTTATTACCGAGTATGAATATTTAATCACTGTTATGTGTTTATTTAGCCAGACTAAGCTCTCTCCTTTATATGCTCATCTAATTCTTTCTCTCGTTTTCCCTAATTTTTATACTCGATTGATTTTCACCATTTTCAAGCTAATAAATTCTGCCCGAGCTATCCTGTTTATTAAGGCATATAAAATATCGAGACTTGTTTATTTTTTATAGATTGCCGATATTATAATGTACTCGGATGGTGGACGTTGATCATTTATAATAACTTTTGCTTGAAAGAATAATCTTAAAAGTGACATTGGAATAAAATATATATAACATGATTTTGTACTGCGCATATTTAAAAGTAGTTGGGAAAATGAAATTTATACAGTTAATATATACAGATTAAACAGAAAAATATAAGTGATTCAATTTTAACTGGTTCAATTTTTAATGACATATTAATTTCCATAGAAAGTAACAAAATTAGATACTTTATGCAGAATTTCATTCGTAGCATAAAAATTAAGAATCAAATAACTATTTTCGATATAATAAATATAAAATGAAGTTTTTCAGCTACTTTTAGACTACCGTAAAAAATGCATTAATCAAACCATAAATTTTACCATATCAATAAAGTACTTTTCTATTCTCGTGGTATATGTTAAGCTTAATATATATACCCCTAAATGTTATATATATATATTAAGTTATGTTCATGTTATTTAAAAAAAAATGTTATGTTTATGTTATGTTTATGTTATAAATATTTTATTTTCTTTATATTCTTTATAAAATATTTCATTTTTTTCTTCAGTAATATATAATTGATTTTTTTATAAGATTTTACTTTATATGATAATTTTCTTTTGCAAAGTATAGTTAAAAGCTACTATTATTAAAGAATGATAAATTTTCAAACAGGAATTATAATTAAGATTTTGATTTAAAAATTTAAATATTAAAAATTATGTACACTAGTTTAAAAGAATGTCTTTTAAATCTATTTTTTCCGAATGACTTAAATAATCTTCCAGTTTACTATTAATTTTTAATATAAAAACAATAGTAAAATTAATAATATATTTAACTTGATTTTTATATATTTTTATATTTTTTAATGATGGGTTGAAAAATCTAGAGCATCGTGAAAAAACATTAAATCATAAGAATTTTTTATAATTAAATAAACGATCTCATTAGCTTACGAAAAAATTATTAACAAAAATATTTCATTCGTTTAATCTAAATAGCGCTTTAATAAACTATGCGTACACGTAGAATTACGTGAAATTCATTTTGGAATTGAATATTTTTATTTCGATTTCGTGAAAGTTTCCTATTCTCATGGCAATGTGTACTTTAAGTCACATAGTGAGTACGAAAATCAGGATCCTTCTTTTATTCTTCGGAACGCGAGAGTTGGATTTTTCGCGTTCGGGTGATATCCGCGCGTCGATGCTTTCAGGAAGTCAACTTGTTGGCCGGAAATTGAAAAGACGTGCATTCGAGATTTCACAAAACAAAATAAAAGGCGGAAAATCGAATAGAGTCTAAGACAATCGACGGTAAAAAATATCGAGCAACAATAAGATCTCGAAGATGTGGTTGCATAATTGAAAAGGCCTCTTTATTTATGGAAGTAGAAATATTTCATCTCGATGTTTTGTCTAAAGTTAACGTTATATTATTTTAATTAATTTTTAATATCTATGATCTTACATTAGCATTCCTTTATAAAAAAAAAAAAAAAAACAATGAGATTGAGATTCGCGTAGAAAGTTAAACGTACGCAGATTCAAAATGAAATATCAATATAATTATGCATTATGCTGTAAATGTAAAGATATGTAATTTCATATAAAAATTGAAAATATAAGATTTTAGAAATATAACGCAATTTCAATGTAATTTAAATACATGCCAAATATAAAAAATATCAATTTCAAATTTACCATTGTTATTCCTCAAATGTCCAATAATTCCAACTATGTGAATATAATAGATCTAATCAAACTGAATAAAAAGAAAAATCGGAAAATCAACAAAGTAAAATAACACGGGCATTAACTTTGTATGGAAAATATGAAATCGCGCATAATCTTCTTACATACGGGCAAGTGATGCATACCCAAATAATATACAAAAGAATGTGAGAAAAACTTATATGTGCAGAAAAAGGGAGAGGAACTAGACGTTCCTTAATACTCGCAAAACAAAATGGAAGAAAAGAGGATGAGAATGCAAGGGAGCGCTCGAGAGTGTAGAGAAACTTTTCATGGTTTTTTAATCGAAAAAGAGAGTACAAGGTGAAAGCAAAAGGATCGTACCGAGTCGAATAAGTCATTTGAATAATTTCAGCTCGTAAGTTTTTTGAAAAGTTCATAATCTTTTAATGTTTGCGGAAATTGCTCTCGAGTTTTAATATGAATCTCCACTTGATTCCTGATTGACCTATTGTATTTAAAACTATAAATAAATTATAGCGCCTACACAACATTGCCGTCAGAATTAAGAAAAATAAAATTACCCTCCAATTATAATTGGAGCATATTGCTACCCTTTGTGTGTAATAAACTCATCAATTTATAAGATGACTTTTATAACAATTTACAATATGAGTGTCAGTGTGGTGGTATCGCATCACAAGAGAAATACAGAGATGAAAATAATGATCAACGAGATTACTTAATTGTGCTAATAGGTACCATAGAATTAAAAAAATTACTTACAATAGCAAAAACAATAGTTGCTGTTATAAGTACACAGGGGATAGTAGAAATTTTGCCAACCACTTGATGCACAAATTATTTTGTTTTTTGAAAACATTATTAATGCAATTTACAACGTTGCAATTCAATTGACACGTATTGGCACACAAACGTGATATGTAAATTTCTTTTTAATTAAATTCCATGCACGAAATATAGGACGAAATTTGGATTAAATGGTTTTAAATTAAAAAACCTAAATAAAATTACCGTATTAACTAGTAGGTACATATAAAAGACAATGGGACGAGAAGGAAGAGGAGAGAAAAAGGCAAGGAAAGCCCATGTTTCCAAATCCATTTTTACGGTGGTCGCAAAGAAAAGGCCCGTCTCATCCTCGCGGCTCGTAAAATAAAAAGCGGGATGATAAAGTCATTCTGCCAAGAGGGTGAAGGAAAGTGAGACAGACTGATGCGGAGGGCCAGTGCTCGTCTCGTCACTGGCCCCCGACGTAATCTGTCCGTTCGTTCCGCAGCAAGTCACAATGTGGCCCTCGAGATAACAAATAAAGCCCCATTGTCGCAATTGTGTGGATTTAAAAGGATTTACGCTTGGCTCTCTCGCTCTCTCTCGCTCGCTCTCTCGCTCCCTCCCTCGCTCCCTCGCTCGCTCCCTCGCGCGCGCCCGCGGACTCTTCGTCCCACTCCCAAGCGCGCTTCCTTCCTATTTCTTTCTTTATACCTATCTCTCTACTATATCTATCTCATATGCTCTCATCTACCTTTTGCTCTGCCGTTTTATTCTATCATAATTTTTAAATACGATCGTTTCTTCCAGTTTTTTACTGAGAGAAATAACAATTTTATTTATACTAATGGGATATGCTATCCATTGGCTTACCTCGTTTTAACCTTAAAAATAACTATAATTAAATTCTTAATTTATACTTATTCACATGCATAATCTAAAAATATAACTCTCCTCATTTTTGTCTGCCAATATTAAGTGTATTGGGAACTTTTCTGTACGAAATAAATCCACCGACAAGTTACCGGTCTCCACGATTGTCAAACTGATATTATTGAACCAACATCCTTTAAAGCTTTATTTTCCCCTTTTTTTCCCCCTTTTTTCCCCTTTTTTTCCCTTTTTTTATCAAAACTTGAGTTCGATATTAAAATAAATACCACGATTCAGAAACTCGTTAAGATTTCTCAGATAAACTAGCTTTACTTATTGTTTAAAATATTATTTAAAAATTTTTTTCAAAATGAACTATTGTCATTTTATTCGTATTTTAATTAAAAAAAAATGTTTATAAGCACCTACAAATAAAAATTATCTTATTTTTGTTAAACATAAATAAACAAATACAACTGAGTCATAAACATTATTCATTATTAATATTCACGATCCGATACTGTATTTATAAAATGTATGAGCCATCCTATAAATTATTAAAAATTGCGACGTTCAATAATATTAATATAATACTATAATACAATAATTTAATAAAAATAAAACATTTAGCAAAATAGATTAAACATTACAAATCCTTTGCAAGTCCTTTAAATTTACAAATTTCTTCTAAATTAATTGTCGTGAATCAAATTTATTTGATTTTATCTGCTTAAAATTAAAGAATATTTATTAATGCTAATAATCTAAGAAGGAAAAATAATATTCTTTTATAAAGGAAGAGCTTATAATTAATAAATGCTTATCTTATTTTACTAAAATGATATTACCTGTTGTATTTTACTCGTGGAACTCTCTCTTTTAATATATACACACATATATATATATATATATATATAACGTTTTATTCGAGAGTATAAGGCAATTGGTTTTTAGAAATGCCGTCGTAGAAATGCTATTATCGTATTGTTGTAAAGACAGTTGATTAAACAGAAGTCGGTTTTAATTGAAGAGGTGAAGTGGAATGACAGTAGAGAAAAATGTTTGAATGTTCATGGCAGCCAACAATGCCAATCCATGCACTCTATTTTAGAGTTATCGAAAGGTAAGAGCAAACACGCCCAAAGCACATCGAGAAAAACTTCAAGTCTGTTCAACCGAAGATATTCACATGTATAAGCGCGGGCACATAATTGTAGCGCCAAGAGAAAGAGCGAGAAGTAGCGCGGGGGGGCGGGGGGAAAAGGAGCGGAATAATAATTCTGGGACAATGTGTCCCAGCAGATAGCACAAAGCGTAAATCAGCATAAACATTGGTAAAGCTGAGCGCGAGCACAAACTACAATAATTCAGCATGAATGCATAAACATCAGGGCCGCGTAATCTTTAGAAATTCGGGGCCGTTCGCGCGAGCGCGATAAACGCAAAAGTGCAATGCGCACGGTAACCGTCTGCTTGCAGAGGTGCAGCAGCGCGCGCGTGTGCGCGTGCGTGTGCGTGTGTATGCTTAGGCTCGCGGGCAGTACACGGCCGGGGCAGAGAGGGGGGGAGGTGGGAGGAGAGGGTGGCTCGTACCTG
>JAPYYT010001671.1:0-25349 GCA_030522565.1 Ceratosolen corneri | reverse complement strand
CGACGCTTGGAGTGATGTTATGTTTTATGAATTGTATGTCGTTATAATTCACACTACAGCAATATTCAGGTGTAAATTGAATCTTACCAACCATGGAGTTGTGTCCCTTTAGATCAACAGGGTTCACCTGCTGGTCTGCGTGTGAGCTCACTGGATTATTCCGCTCATGCTTGTTCGCACCTTTCCTTGTGTGCCGCGATTGAGTATTGGCGGCCGCCTCTCCTTTAATCGCGTTGAATATGTAGCACAATACAGAGCTCTTTGTTTCCCTCTCAGTCTTGATGCCTTACTTGTACACATTGATCGCGGAGAAGCTATTCACTATACACAATTTTATATTGAGAGATTACAGGTCAATGAATCGATAATATGATTCTGAAGACCAATGCGGATCTGAGACAGCGCACCGAAGTCGCTGTACTTAAACTCTTCACCCCGCTCTTTGCCGGGGAGGACTTTTCTCGCACATCTATGAGAGTGGGAAATTTCGATGATTGGTTAAGAGCTAACTAATTATTCAATTGTCATCGGTGCCCTTTGACCAGTAATGTCGACGCCTTTTTAGACGGCGGAAGCATCGGAGCGGCAGTCGGCCGCACGTCGGAGCGCCGGATCGGCGCGTGAACCTTGTACCGACGTTTCGGCCCGTGACGTCGCCTGATGTTTACACTATTCAAAATATGCATGTATGATAAACAACTCGTACGATATTTCACAACTCCGCGTTAATTTCCGGAAGGTTTTGTCCGTTACTTTTATGACACGCGCCTTGCAGAGCACTTAATGGTCATACAGACTATCAAAGACCTTTCGAGTACAATGTAAGGATAACTCGACTGTTTCAAATCACGGTCAACTCGAAGGGGACATCTGGCAATCATAAATATAAAAAACATTCAAAGCAAAAGTAAAGAAACAATATTATTTAAAGATGTTCTCTTTTCTATTCGGTTCTCGAACAATCGTCATTTGACGAAACGTGGACAGTGGCTTCAAAAAAATATGAAACATATAATCTGACGTTTATAATATCGGTAAGCATGCTACTAGTTGCATTTTGATATTTAGACTTTATTCATGTTAGTCATCCTAATTGTTAATCGTGACAATGTATGATCGCACGTATTTGTTTGTATGTCCAGCGAAAATATTAATTTTTATCCAGATGATTTAATTTTTGGGCCATATTCACAAAAACTGGGTTATACTTTTATCTCATAATTTCATATTATTTGTATGTAACATCGGATAATTCAATGTTCTATTATATTCCACGATTAAGTACCATTGCTCATTAATTCTGTAATTGTAATGAAAAAAAGCAACCTTCGCAGTAATTCCATGAAAATGGTTGATATTATGTGATATTTTATGTAGTGAAATAATGTAATGTACTCATTCTTTGTTAAACATACTTTTATTTCTTTTCTGAAAACTATAGTATACATTAACATTTTAAGTGAATAGCATGCAGAGAAAGTTTTTATACAATGTCGATGTATTCATAATACACACCATTATGTTCTATGAACATGAATGTGACTATATAAGCATCAGCCTTGTTAGTTGCCGTGTTGATATTCGATGGGCAGTAATGCTATATAACAATTGTGTCTTCTTTGACAATTGTTTATGTTCGGGCAACTTTCCCGATGCTGAGCTCTCCCCATGGTGGAGGGGGGAGAGGCCGAATAGTGGTGGAGGAGAGATGGCAGGGTAGAAAGAAACAAAGTCGCGGGGGGTCGAATGTAATGCTATGAATAGATATTTATTGAAAATCAAATAGATATTTTAGTAACTATATACAATTCTGGTTTTACGTATGAAAATATGTCTTGCTCTTTATTCTTATTCTGTTTTTTAGTGAAACATTCTTGTGTTAATTTATTTATTAGTTTATTGGCCTTTACTTGCTTTCACCGAAGTTAAGGAGTTTTACAAAGCCTTTTAGTCTTACAGTTTTTTACGTATCGCTACTTGCCTTCAGTCTGTTGGTTCTAGGCTCTTATCCATTCCAGGTTTGGTGGTCCACGATCGTCGGGGATGCGGCGTACCAAGTTACCCAGATAAAGGAGGCAGCTGCAGCTTGTGGGCATCTTAGCGGTAGTTTCACTTTATTAAACTTTTTTGGGCCCAAGCGTACATTATATAACGTGTAGCGATTTCTCATCAGCGTCGCGTGAAGCTTCAACTTTATTATGCCGAACACTGAATTTTGAGAATATCTGCGTTGTAACACTAATTGTGGGATTGATTTTGAGAGATTGATTTTTGCGAGAATTCAGCGCGCCTGCTGTCTAATTTCGTTGTCTCACCTAAGTAGGGGTGGTCTCTTTAGATTTTGATGAGAGTGGGAAGATTTTTCTTATTGTTTGAAACAAATTTTCTGTTATCATTGGAGCTTTAGTCAAAAATGTCAACGCCCTTTACAAGGGGAGGGCGAAGTGCCAGAGATGAAGTGGTGGTAACTTTTTATAATGTCGGGCCGCGGGTTTCGCGGCCTTCCCCCAGACGACATAAGATCTGGCTGGTTTGTTTATCCATTCCAAATCTTGACGGTTCGTTAATAGTTTATCAACAATGCTGTTATACCTAGAAGAACTTTTCTGTTACTTTTACTAGGTTCGCATTGCAAGACACGCGATAGAATAAATATACACGCGGTAATTTTTGGTGTCAAAACTCCTTCGATGTGAGTCTCATTTTGCAAATGAAACTCTATACTTTAAATATACTAAGGGTTTAGACTTTTAAAAGTCTTATTATTTACTTAGTCACTATATTTTTTTAATTCTAGTACAAGTTTATTGTTTCTTATATACCAATTGAATAAATATAGGAATAATGAAAAGAGCTTGCTTATTGCATGAATGTTTAGCCGTTTCAGTATTTTACTATTGTGTTATTATTTTATTTATTATTCGTTTCGTTTTCTCGTAAACAATCTTTCATATTTTTTGCTAACTCCTTTTATATATCTTAATTAACATTTTCATACTTTTTTAAAAATATATTTAAAGTGTATTAATTTCAAGTATTTATTTTTGTACCGTTTATTAAATTTATCAATCAATAACGTTAATTTATTTAATCAAATTCACCATTTTTACATTACCTTGAAACGAAATGAAAAAGAACGAAAATTTTATGACATTAATTTGTTTAATGAACTTTATTATAAATAAGGGAATATAATTTTTTAATATAATTTATAATTTTTTAATATAGTTTTTTAAACTTGATGAGTCATTATAATATATGAATATAAATACTTTATATTCATAATATTATTTCATGTTTTACTGCATTTAAACTATTCAATGATTTGATCTTTAAATAATATAAATGCGTCATAGTTGCAAATCACATGTCACTAGATTGTAAAGTGCATCATCCTTATCGTTGTGTCAACTAAATATTATCCATAGGATCGTATCATTACTATTTGCATAACTCTATTCATGCTTCCTCGCTAATTCTTGCGAGGTTTCATTCCATGAAAAATTGTAAGGGCAATCGCATTAAAATGGAATCACAATCCAAAGATATCTGAACGAGCTTTAATTTGATATTGCGCCTGAGAAGTTCGCATCTCAAAAAAGGAAAACATAAATAAAGTGAAAGCCGATAAGAGAAGGAATTCGGGATTTTGGGTAATATAGCTTTTGATTTTAAGTTATTTTTGTTCGCTGTGTACGCGAGCTTGTGATAACTCATTTGCATGAATGATCGTCATTTACGAGAAGTTTGATCAGATGTGAATCATTAGCTGCCTCCGGAATTGAAGTAGCTGTCATGCTACTTAATACGACTATTAGAATTCATTTAATTGTGAAAGCATTTGGCGAAATTTTTCAAAAATAAAATAACAATTAATAGATTAGAAATAAAATGGTAAGCACTAATTACAAAATTCACATTAATTTAATTTCAAGGTAATGTAGCTGAGATGCACCGACATCTTAGCATGTATAAAAAGAAGCTTAGTTATTTATAATTAATTACATAATGCTCTTAATGTTCTTATTTATTTCATTGTATTCGCTGTAGATTGTCAATCATCTCGAATAATAATTATCATTACGAAACCGTCACTTACTTGCTTCCCCCAATGTACGATCATTATACATAAATAACTTATGACATTACACTATAACACACAACAATTTATAGGGTATAAAAAAATAATAATCGCAAATAAAGACAAAATACTTTGACTTGTTTTTTTAAAAATACATAAACTACACCTTAAAAAGAGAAGCTAGTAAATGAAATATTGACGTTTTAGCTTCTGCTTGCACCCAACTTTTATCAGTGTCGAAAAACCTCTAAAACAGATCAGTCTTATTGCACCTACAGAATACCCATCGGCTTTCTATAGCATGCATCACATAATTCATACACACAATCTTGTGTTTGATGGGGAAAAAATGACGTAACACGATTGCAAAATGGAAAACGTACGTCTCTCGCATAGACGATTTGTATGACGTACGCGTAACTGAGTAGGGGGTGGGAAGAATTCTCACGAGGTTCGGCTTTAGATAATTGCATCCACGAATCTAAAGGATCCAAGTTACAATATGGTTTTTTTGGTGATCTTGCAATGTCCAGCCTTAGTGCTAACTCAGCAGCGTCTTGAGGCATTTTGGAGTGCCGCTCTTGAAACTAGAATGAGTGAGGATCGCAACACAGTTACATTTCGAGCGAATTTACATCTAGATACGGATAGCTGAATAGCTCAACTTTCGAAGTATGGAATCAGTGCTCGCAAGGCTTGAGGTTTAAAAAAGCAACATTTTTCCTCCAGCTCAGCTATTTATCAAACAAGCTCAAGTGGCTTTGCAGCATCGTTTGGTAAAGCGATCCTGAGCTTCAACCGCGAAAAGAGGTCAAGTCGCTTGAGCACTAAGAGATTTGGAATGCAAATAATACTACAACGTGTCAAAATACTAGCGGTAAAGTCACGACCAATGCAGCCGACAGTTATTTTCCTGCGCACCATTTCGTATACAACCGCGGATTCGTTCACCTAGAACGATTTCGATTTCATCATTTTGCATGGAATCATTCTTCCATTAGGACAGGTCGAGCATCGCTTTAATCGAGATTCTTGAGATCTGCTAAAGGAAGCTTCTCACCGCCAGTAGAAGCTTCTGCAAAGCTTTTACCCTCCTACATAAAAACATGAATGATTACACAACCTATTTAAAATTGTATCGAGATCACTGCTTCGTAAATATGGTATGCACTCTTTATGTTTAGTAGGTTTCGTGCAATTAATGGAAATAGTCTTTAAAATGGCCAGTAGGAGCTTTTGTAAGTCATTTACCCTCCTACATAAAAACACGAATGATTACACAACCTATTTAAAATTATCTCGAGATCACTGCTTCGTAAATATGGTATGCATTCGTTATGTTTAGCATGTTTCGTGCAATTAATGGAAATAGTTTTTAAAATGGGCATGTCGTTAATAGAAGGCTCAAGTACTTTTCACGCACACGTTTTAATTTTTATGCTATATTTTATGCCATATTTTATGCCATATTTTATGCCATATTTTATGCTATATTGTATGCCCGATGTGCTTTACATATTTGAACTTTTTTTAAACAAAACTATGAGTATTGGCAAAAGATGCTACTCTCGATAGTCGAATCTTGTTAGTTGGCGATATTAGGTTAAAGTATTTATTGGAACCACTACTGCTGGAGTTCCAGTTCCATGCACTTCAAAAAATAGAATTTATCGTTATTTTCCATAAGCAGTCGCATTTTTCAATATAAATATTATTTCGAGATGACCTATTTAGAAAGGAAACTTACCATTTATGTTTATGCTGCTCAATAGTTTTGTGATATTTGTGAAAAATATGAAAATTCGATTCAAACGATTATTAAAATTTAAATTATATATATTATTAATATCTTCATTTATACTGTAGTTGTTAAAGATAGTAGAGAAAGGGAGAGTTGATAACTTAGGTGTGATAGCATATACCTCTCGAAATCCATCGCTCGAGTGAATTTCATGTGGAAGAACGACTAAAAATCTATCTATCGAATCATTTCAAATTATGATTCAACAACACGCGCATGGACACGACTCGCTTCATTCGATTTTTCTAAATCGTGGCGATATCACGGGAGGCTCTTTAATTATAAAGTGATTAAGTGAATTATTAAGACTTAGCTTCCGGTGGTTGAAGTAACATTTTTTTCAACGACGTGTGGCCTGACGATAAAAAATCCAATGTTATGCGACTGGACTACTTTTTCTTGATAAAAAGTTGGTTTCGCCATCCGACGTTTCTTGCTGCTTACATGCGAGGTATGATACCGACTATCGGTATCGTCGTCGTTATACACCTGCTTTATTTGCCTGAAATGTGACTGTACTTGATAGATTTATGTTCGAAAAATACCTTGTCGTATGTAATTTATCATCAAACCACAGTGGTTTAATATTGAAATTGAAAAGCTCTTGTGTTATTTTTAAAAGTACAATCTTGTAAGTTCAGTTTAAAATTGCTGGAATTATACCGTGTAATTATCTATTATCAGATATAATTTACAATGATTAATAATGTATAACGTCGAATTAGTACTATCAAATTTACCTATACTTCCTAATCGTGATTTATGACAAGTTCTGAATATGATGATGTAGCAATGCTTATGCGTTTAAACAAAAAATTGTACCGTAACATTGCATGAACACAAAATATTTAAAAGAAAGGAATTATAATTTCATCCAAGTTTAGATATAAGTAGCATGAAATACTTGTCTTTAGTAATAACATGTGGCTAAAGTGCTTTGCGTAGAAAAGATCACTCGTTTCACACTTAGCTATAAATTCCATCGTGATGGTATTTAAACGTATAAAACATAGCGGCTCGTTAAGAGTCTGTGATTTTCGATGGATACCGAATACCCCCACTATTTTATGTGCGAGAATCTCGTTAGAATCGAGTCATTCGACCGATTTACGGCTTCCGTGCTGTCCCGCTTCCCTTTTCTCACTTGGAAACCAAAACCCTCTTTCCACGCTACCTCTGATACTTTCCCTTTTTTCGTCTTTTATTGTTCATTCCAAGAGATAAGACTTTTATTATGTTATGGCAGGCTTGTTCGACGACTATCTTTTGCAATGTCTAGATCGAGTGTTTGCGCGATGTTTTAATCTGCGTAATTAACGCGAATCAAGAAAGATGTTCAGTTTTATTTATTTTAGTTCATTCCGTTTTCTAACGAATTCTATTGCAAACTTAGTATATTGTAATGGACAAGTGTTTATTTTTTTTATTAAAACTGAAGTTTAACAATGTATTATTTTTCATTTTAGCTACTATTACAGCTAAACTGCAAATTTTTCTTATTTTTTTAATTTAGAAAATTATATTTTTTGTAAATTAAAGATTGTAAAATAATAAATGAAAAGTTTAAACCAATTTTTAAGCATTCTGAGTTCGATTATGATTACCAGAAATTAACTTATATTTTGAAAATATAGATCGTGTATCTAGATATTTGCGGAAATATTTCTTTTTTTTTTTTTAATAATGACTTGGTTTCAACAAAAATATTTACATTCCTAAAATATCTTTTAATTTATCAACTGGCTATGTATACTTTTTATGTACTATTTGGATAAAAATTGCAAAAATTAGAAAAATTTATTAAACCAGCTGTTTTTTAAAATTCTTTCAATAGAAAATGCTTATACAATGAAATACTTCATTTATGATTATATTATAAAATTATAAAATAACTGTTAAATAAATATCATAAAGGATATAATAAATGATATAATTTACTTTATATACAATAATATCTAATATTATTATTTTCTCCTCATATTTGAGGTCAATGCAAAATGTTTAATGTAACTTTAAATTATTTTATTTTATTTTATATTCTAAGAATTAGAAAAATTTATATCTAAAAACAAATTTTCTTTACGACTATATTTATAATATATAAGTTATTCGTGTATTGTTTTTGAGAAGTATTCGAAATTTATTTGTATTCATATAATGGATTAGGGATTAGAGAGAGGAAAGAGTAACTCCTCCGCTCGATCAATAATAATAATAATATTTTAAGACAATCGTTATATTTCTTTCGCCCCTCAGTATTTCTTTGGTTATAATACCATATGTGAACGCATGAAATGAGTGGATCTTTATTGATTTATGATCAGAAGTGAGATTTCTTTGTAAAATAACAATTTTTATCGATTAGTGATAATTTCTGAATTTTAATCATGATATAGTTTCGATTTAATATACAAACAGAAAATCAAAGTCAGAGAAAAATATGATATTTATATTTATTTAAAAAGTATAGATATAATATTACCAGATTCCAGATTGGTACGTGTAAGCTCGCGCGTGCGTGGGCATGTGCGGGTCTTCTCAGGTGAAATTATATTGCGAGAGGAGATAAATTCCGTTATGGATCGAAGGGTCTAAACAAACGTAGCTTTCATCGAAGTTTAAAGAACAATTGTCTATATGTGCCGTATTAATGCAATTTATTTATACGATTAAATAAATAAATAATCGTTTTAATGATATGCTATTTTGCCTTTTCCTTCGACCTCTTATTGAAAACAACACTTTTAATACCACAAAATGTTTGCCAAGTAATAGTAGAATTCAATTTATCGGCATGTGTACATAATTATGGAATGGGTTTTCTATTTTGTTAAACTTGACGTTAGTAACCAATGATTATTCATTTTATTAAATAAATAAATCATAAAAGCATAAATCCAATAATTTTAACTATAATTTATTATATATAAATTCGATTCTTATTAGAAACTACATAAATTATATACTAACAATCTCAAAAAAAATATTTACTATGCTTCGACCTTCTTTACTTAATGTTTTTCCTTAAAATTATGGAAGCCTCGAGTGTGAATATAGTTATTTGAATGCATTTTACTAATATCCAAGTGAAAATTTACTGTAACGTTCAATTACAACTTATAGCGACAAAAGAAGGATAAGATGTAGTGTGAAAATGCGTTCTGTTTGGGAATTAACCCGAGTTTGAATTCTTTCCAAGATGTAGTGAAGAGAGACAGATAGTGAAAGAAGAGGTGGTAAACAAGAATGTTATTAACTAAGCCAGTTTTGTTTTATAATAACTGACAGTATGTTTATTAAATAATAAGTAAATAAATAAACGTTGAATAATTATTAAATATAAAGTTGAATGTTAAATGTCTATAGATGAGCAGATATGTAGTGGTACCTTATATAAGTAAAAAATGAAATAGTAGAAAATATATAAGATTAATTTTTAATTAAGGATGTATAGGTGTAGTTTAGATCAGATGAATCAAGATACGATAGCCACTAAGTTAGTGTCGGCTGTCAATGAATTAAATTGTATGTAAATTGATATAGGTTCTGTTTAGTACATCAATTGACATACACTTTTAGCTGGATCTGCATTGATGGTAGTTTCAATTGTTCCGAGGTAACTTGTGGTTGTTAGTATTATCGAAGTCAATTTACGATTAATAGATAAAGAGTAACTAATAATATACTAGCCAACAAATAACGGATAATAAATAACATATAATACATAACTAATTATAATTAACTGATCACAATAATTAAACTAGCACGCTAAGTACGTTGCCTATAGCCTTTAATATTTGTAGAAATCCTCTTTTCTGAATAATTGTCATTTGGGTTTGAATAGTCTAACATAGTTATTCTTCAAATTACTTACTGCTTGTAGTAAATTTAAGCTTTAAGGTTTACATTTTTTGGGGGGGAAAGTATGTTATGAGTTATGAGTAAATAGTTATGAGTAGTAGAAAATTGACGCTTCGAATTTCAAAACAATGAATTTTCTATTGAGAGCTGTGATTCTATGAAGAGCCTTGCAAAATTTTTAACGGTATCTCGAACACGTTCATATACATACTGTTTGTGATAGTTAATTTAATTTTATTAATTACAAAGTTCAAGTCTTAGAGAAAGGAATTTTAGATGAAAATCGATTTTTCGAACAATCAATTAAATTTGATAATGAGAACCGATAACATTTTCTTTATCGCCAGTGATAAACTTTTGAGAGCAAAAATTGCACATTAGCCACGCGCATTACAATTATTGTTATGAAATTCTTGATAAATTTCTTTTTATATGATTTGATTTATACGTATACAAGAAATTTTTCACTTATTGCTTACGATTCATCCATTAAACAATATTATATTTTTGACCTTTATATTTCTACTTCAACTATATTTCCGATTATTTATATATATTTAAATATTGAATATAAAATATTAAATACTGCTTTAAATCTAAATGATAATAAAAGTAGTTTTATTTATAAATATAAATTATATTTTTCTCTTATCATTGTTTTATTTAATATTATAACCAATATTATGCATATTTATTTTTATTGTAACATCATAAATAATTTTATACATGAAAAAAGTAAATCCAATATTTAATGAAGCCCATAGAAGCAAAACTGCTCTTCAAATATAAAAGTTTCGTTACTGCTATTAAATAGTAGTTTTCTTTGTTCCTTATTCCATAGATATCTCGCTACCAGAATAAAAAGCATTTTAATAAAAGATTAATAAAATACATTTATTCTGCTATATAATTATAAATCCAGATGCGAAACATAAAAAAATTTCTATCTCTTCCTAAAGTCGTCGCTAATAGCAGGATTTTTTATTCGCTCTGTGAAAGATAGATTTCCGAAAAGTATTTCTTGAAGAAATAAAACGGAAATGTTCTGAAGCTGAAAAGAAGGGAAGAAAAGGAGTGATTTGTCGAGCAGCAACATTCATGTGAAATCGGAACATATTGTATAACAAGTTTGAACTAAACTAAATAATACATTTACTGAATTCATACAGAGGTAATTGAAGTTCGAATTATTTTCTAATTGGTACAAGAGATCAAGAAAAGTAATGGTAGAAGGACGGCAGAAGGGAAGGAGAGGATACGAGCATGTGCGCAGAAAAGTGAAAGAATAACAAGAGAGTGAAGAACGAAGGCTGGGTTACTATACTTATATAAAGTTACTATACTTATACTACACTTGCTTGACCTTAAGTAGGTAGGATGTAAAAAGGAATTTATGTTACTTGTCTTTTTTTGTCGGATTTTGCCGCGAGCATGAGGAACGCGACCGTTTCTCTTTCTTGTCATGTTACAAGCTCAAACCGAGTTTTGTTGCGTTCGTTGCTGTTTGTAACAAATACTATGGATATCATATGCTTTTATACTTTCGTATTCCTTAGTATCGTCTCTGAGATGTTCTATAATTTGTAACAAAGGTCTCTTATATGTTTATTTTATAGCTCCCTTTTTAACTCGTTTAATATAGATTTTGTTTATTTTGAATGGTAATTTGAATTTAGAATAAGTATTAGAATAAAAATTTTCCATTCCTTTAATTACTGTTCCCTATTTTAAGATATAAGCAAATTGTATACTTCAAACTGACTATTTTTAGAGATTATTTTTTGAAACTTAAAAAGATGAAGTAGATTATTTCAATAATTTATTCTGTTTGTAAGAGAAATATGAACAACAATTCCCAATGTAGTTAAATTATTATATAATCTAACTTTATATTCATAAAATGGTACTTTGATATAATATTGTTAGTAAGGAAGTGAATTGATAAAGAATCGTACGGATTTTATAAAGATAGTGGAGTAAACATACAAATTATATTAGTGGTAAGAAACTTGGTCCTCGCATTTTCGTAAATTGTTGTTACAATAACGCGTGAGTAATCGGTAGCTGAAATTCCATTAGTTTATTTGTCTCTTGTATTATCATAAGGATTAATCTGTTTATTAGGGATATTGAACACTTTATTAATTACAATTTGCCACCCATGTTTACCAAGTGTTAAACAGTCGAACCCAACAAAATCAAGCGCGTAAAGTAAACTACGCATGTATGAACGATTACGATGATTTTTGATGACTAGACCTTTGTAAATACGTATACAAAGGATGAGCGCGAGCTCCAAGTGCTTTAGACTTCGATTAGAAACTTCGAGTATATCCTTATGGTCACAACATGACCTTTACACTATTATACTTCGGACTAGGACCTAGAGAGCACTCTGATGGTCAAGCTGGCATATCACATATCTTATAGAAAAAAAAAATAAATAAAATCAACAATGCCATTAAGATTCTATGATTCCCAAATGTATTTACCTCCCCACGTGTTTTTTTCATGTCTTACCAATTCGCGCTAAAAACAGGAAACAAGAAGTAGCGCTTCATTTATTTTGCAGCAGTCTTAGTCAGTTTTTTCAATAATCTCAGTTATCTTCAGATAAACAATTCATGGCAGTAATCACAAACTGAAGAAGTAACTCGATCGAGCCGATCTATAATCCAAGGCTAGGTTGTGCCTAGAACATAGCAGCGTAACTTGCAACGATCGAGCCGATCAAAATCCATTAAAGAGTTTGTATCGATTGTCGACACCGGAAACATCATGATGGAATAATTCAATTATAAGTTGAATGCCGAAACTACATCTTCGCTGAATCAAAGGAAAGTAGTTCAATCTCTCTATTATACTCATCGCGGCGACAATTCATTACCAGGTAACATGGCATTCAGTTGCAACTGAGTATCGAGATTGCACGAAAAGTATATCGCTTCTACGTACATACAATACTATTTTCATCCTTAAATTCTACACATCAATATCAATAAAACCAATTATAGTATCAGTTAAGACATCGACGACATCATTTATAACATCCGTGCTACCTTCCCCTTCCAGCTACCTCACCACCACGCTGCTTAAAGAGAGTTCACAGTTGGATTCATTCCCGAAAATTATTGATATTAATTTATAAACATCATAGAGTAAAATCTTGATATTCAATTATGAATAGTGAAGGAAAAACTGTTCAGTGTTCTACTATTATTAAAAAAGATATTTTGCCATGTTTATTACATTAACAATAATTTTGTTAATGAATTATGCTTTCATTTTGTAATCACTAAGATTAAATATTAAAAAAAAATTTGTTTAAGTTAAGATGATTTATATAGTATGTGTATTATTTTATGAATAATTGTTCATTATTTTTATGATTTTGTTTCCGTTAAATTATATATTCAATTTTTAAAAATAATTTTGAAAGAATAAAATAATTTAGTATTGCATTAATTATCTTTCTTTAGTTTTTAATGCTTTTCTATATTCAGAAACTTTTTAAATAAATGAAAATTATTTTGATTTTACATAAGAGAACTATAGAAAATTGCATATAAATATTTATAAATTCATGTGGAGTATGTTTTAAATATTATTTAAAGTGGTAGATATTGTTTTTAGCATTGACAATAAGTAATAAGTTATTTTTAAATTTATGTAATTAAGTTGAACCTACCCAATTTTCTATGTTTTAAAAAACTATCACTTTTTTCGATGCATTAAAATGTCTAATAATATTTATATAATAGTGATCTGCAGGTTAATAATGTTATCATGAATTTTAGTTTCTTCGTAGGTTATATATATATATATATATATATGTCACAAGGATACACAGTAAAATAATATTTACATTCTATCACTCTATTTAATAATATAATATACCGAGTATCATTGCACTACTAATTTACATATTACTAATTTATCTAAAATTCATTAAATTCTAATTTTAGAAAATTTTTATTCATATTTTTTTTTATCAATAAATCAATATATATCCATTTTATCTTATTTTCAACTTTTTTGAAATTATTTCAAGATACCAGAGAATTGGTAATTATACGCAAGTTCTTTCAAACTATTAATCTAGATATAAAAAATTTATATTAATAAAATATAATTAATATAATAATAAATAAATAAGAAAAAAATATATTTTTTAACACAAAAAATGGACTTGTGTAGTAAATTTTTTATAACACGAAATTGTAAGAATTATATCATTATCTAAAATTTAAAAGAATTTAAATGCTATTAATTAATTAAATAAAATATACTATCATACATTTCGTAATGTTTATAATATAAAAATTATAAACAATAGTACGTTAATAGTAGATGGAATATTTTGAACGCATCTTTTATATTATTCATCAATTTACTACCATTTCTATTTTTTTGCAATTGATTTTTATTTTTTATGTTCAAATATATTAAAAATAAATAAATAATATTTAAAACGTTAGTAAAGTATATGAATACAAATTTTAAATTACTTTATAATTAAATATTAATTAACGCTTGTGCAAGTTTTTTTTCTAAAACGATCTTGAAAATAAACGATTAATTATATTATACATAACATAATATAAGATTCGATTTTAATAAATATTTAAAAAATGATTACTATTTTTTTTTTTTTTTTTTTTTTGATATTTTTTTAATTTGTATTATATGATTGTAGGTCAAGTAATAAATTATAAATCTATAATTTGTATATATTAAGTGAAGAATTGCACAATTATGTATACAATAGATAAATGGCATACCCATAAAGTATATTTGATGAAATCTACTGTTTAATTTACAGAAATTTTTATTGTATTTGCTTAGCATGTGCACTTCTTACATAAATATTATTAATGATTATCAAAATATATGCCATAATACACTTTCACTTTTTTTTACTTCGACTTGTTGGGATAAAAAATCATACTGTTTAATGCAGTGTTCACTTATCATGAATAGAATCAGCAAATAATCATTAATACTAGTGAATGTGTAAATGGCGACGATGATAAGACGAAAAAGAGGTGAATACACCAAATCGACCGCCCCTCTGTAATTTTCTTTCTTTGTTAATTGACAAATGAAAAAAATTTTGGGCGACAAGTGACGCGCGTCCTGTTCTATTTATGATCTACTTTATCAAGTCAACATTTAACGAGGTCAATGCTCGACCTCGCACCAAAACTATTGATGTTGCTCCAGGCAGCTGTTCATCTGGGAATCAATAGATTTATTTCCATATGCCTGTCCGCTGTTGTTGTAGCACTTCATGAAGCGATTAAGCGACAAAGAACAATAATAGAGCCAATGATAATAGCTTTTGAAGCTCGCGAAAAAACACAAACAACAATGATCGTTATCCTTTCATCTTTCATCTTCTTTTCGGCAAACAATCCCAAGCAGCCAAATATTGCTTATGAACATTACTTTTAGCAGTTGCTTCGGTAACTTTACTTTGTTTGAAGAAGCATGTTTTCATTATTTTTTAGACTATTCTTATAAAAATGTAGGCAATTTTGAATTTTCGATTATTTATGAAAGCAGTTAAAATTCGACTCAATAAATGTATTACGTACAAAAATTTGAAAAATTAAAATTGACCTATTAATGCAATTCAGAAATCAATTATAAGAAATAATTGGCAAATCAATCTGTGTAACAAATAAAAGTGAAAATGAGTTTGTTTCGCCGGAGAGCACTCACTCCGAGATAAGACCTGCAATAACCCGTTCGAAAACAAAATTGAAATAGTTCA
This sequence comes from Ceratosolen corneri, assembly GCA_030522565.1. Classification (NCBI taxonomy): domain Eukaryota; kingdom Metazoa; phylum Arthropoda; class Insecta; order Hymenoptera; family Agaonidae; genus Ceratosolen; species Ceratosolen corneri. Next base: position 9,830 of record JAPYYT010001671.1, on the reverse strand, counting down.
AATTATATAATTTTTATATAGATTTTTTATATAGATATAAAAATGAGATAAACAAGTCTTTTAATAAATAAATAGAGAAAAGAGCCAACTTCAGAGCGATCACTAGGGGTAAAGCACTCATATAGTACGAGACATTTGGCCCTGCTCCTAATTTAAATTCCTAAGCGTCCCAATAAGTTCCGATTCACCGGTGGATGAACGAGTATATTGGGGGTGGAGTAGGGGTCCTCCCGAAGGTATTTTATACATAGTACAAATACAATTACCTTGACGTAGAGCTCAATGGTGGTCATGTCAGAGCCGGAGCTCCGATCTTGCCACTAATCACGTCGTAGCAGACAATCGCCTGGCACACCACCCGGACATAACACCGTAACACACGCATGCACAATCACCTACGAGACCTCAATACTTAGCTGTAGCACCGTTTCAGCGTCGTCGCGCCAACTGCGATGCCGTAGAGATCCGCTACGCTTGCGCCGTTGTCAAACCTCCTACTCTGCCACGACTTCTACCACCTTCTCCTCCTCTATCTCTTACTGCCACCTCCACCGTCGACTGCTTTTGTCACAATTCGAATAGGAGGGACCCGAAGGGTTGTCTACTCGACCGACTATTTATTGCTCCTAAAAATTTAAACCGCGATCGTGACTTGCTAATAAGAATAAACATAGGCCTGTCGTCTAGCATTTTCTCACCTACCTACCTACCTGACAAAATTCAAAACTCTCAAAGGCTCTATGAATTTCTTTGAAATTCTTGAGATATTAAATTTATCGATATAGCGATGTTTTCATTTAGATGAATTTTTCATACTTTATTCATTCGTAATTACACGCGCGCGCACACAAACACACATATAATACAAGAAATTAAAATTATAGATCATTTAATTGAAAGTTTGATGAATACATTATTTAACAAAGATATTTAAGGGTTTTTATACATATTTCATAATTGGTTAATAATTAATCCAATAAATATAAGTTTACACATAATAAATATTAGCTTTCATCCATAAGTATTAACAATTGTATATTAGCCTATTTTCAATTTTTTTGCCATATTGATTTAAATAATGAAATATAATTAAATATAGCTTGTATTAAGTTATATTATCATTCTTAAACAAAGAATAATGTATATTATATTAAAAGAAAATTAACAATTACTTTGTTAAATACCATACGGCGCAACATACATGAATCATTAGCGTAGTGATAAAAGATACATTAAATCAAAATTATTAATCGCTTACTAACAGAAATACAGACTAACATAATATATATTTTTACTAAATTTGAACAATTCAAAAAGTAAATTACCGTTTATCGTCAAAAAAATTACAACGGTTGTTTATACAATATATAGACGTAGTAAATGTGGCTGTACCCGACGATGATCAAGGAGTAAATGTACGTTATTAGTTACTCTTATAATTCTTTGAATTTTACGATACAAGTATCATTTATATTAAAGAAAAAAATTATTTATATGTCTTAAGTAGTTTGCTGTACATATATTTAAGAAAGTTTTCTAAAATCATTTTTTTTCTTAATAAATCCTAATTGAATAATAATAATTATATTTGAAATAGGTTATTTGATTTCATAAATCATATTTTCTTTATATAAATTCCAATAAAATCCTATAAATAATAGGGTACTTTTATATTATATCTTTTGTAAATTCAAATATTTTCTTTATTTTAATGAACTCACACATTTTTTTTATTAATTTTTTAAGATCTTCACGGGTATAATATTAAATTAAAAGAGAATCTATCAGATAATATTTCTTATATTTGGTAAATATGATGTATCATATCATATAATAATATATTATTCAGCTTTCAAGGTATTCAAATACAATGATGTAAAATAAGGATTTGATATATTATATATTTCGAATTTTTTTATCTAATTTTGAAGTTAATTATTCATATTTATTTCATCGATATTAAATAATAGGATTTCTTGACCCATTATTTACAATTAATTGAAATAATTCAATTTTATGTAAACATAAACATTTAAATTTCATAATAAAATTCTTCTTGATACCATAAGATAATATATTATAATTTATATATTATGTACCAGCTTAACATGCAACATGTAAAATACTTAATAATTTGAAATGATAAAATACAAGATTAGTGATTGACATAAATACAAAAATATTTTATATGAAGTAATGCTTATAATTTACGATACGATTCATAAAAGATTATTTAATTTTTTATTAATTATTACAAAATAATTAATTCTTCAAAAACGATTATAACTTCAAATAATGCTGTTCATGCATATTCTTCATTTTGTTTAAAATTGCTTTCAAATTAAAAATATTATTATTTATGTGTTAATTATATTTCTTTATTGTTATATTTTTAAAGGCAATTTTATAAAATAAATATATCTAGAGAAAATTTGCAATAAAGAATCGATTTACAATTTTATTAATAGTTTAAAATCCTTAATTTCGACGAGTAACATAACTTCTTATTCTAATGTTGATACACCCTTTTTATAAACTTCCTTTTTAAGAGTTTCGGGAATGCTTAGATTACGAGGAAAAAAGGATTTTATGATATAATTGTAGATTTCAGAATTAAATTTAAAATTGATATTTAAATATATTTAACAAAAGAATAAAAATAAAATATTATTTAGAAATTATAGTTATAAAAAGTTGCGTTAAATACACGTTTTATATTAATAGCTAGTATTTAAAATTGTATCATATCTAATAAACGAGATAAAGAATTTTAGTTTAGATCTAAAATTATAATTTCATTATTTGGTCGAGATTCTTTAAATGAATTTAATATTTCTATAAATTTGAAGTTTATAAAAATGTTGAGAATATCTTTTATAACATGTTGTTCAATACGTCGAAAACTAAAAAATTTATCTTCATTGTTTGTACAGTTTTAATAGAATAGAATAATTAAATCTCGATATTTTATTATTCTATAATTAACAATTTATAAAAAAACTACTTTTTATATGATTCTATTATACGAATCTATTCAATATTAAATTTTTCAAATAGTTATAATAAGTAGATTAATCATGTAATCCTATATAATTATAAACTCAGACAATAATGAGCCATCCGTACTTTATTAATGTTAATACATTATAACATAACATTATAAAAAAAATGTACAAAATTTATAATTTCTTATATAAAAAAGGAATACAGAAAAATGTTTTAATTATATATTTATATATTAGTTTGCAGAACAAAAACTAATGACAATTATCGACTAATTTACTATTAAAATTCATTATATCATAATATCAAATCATTGAATAATCAATCGTTACCGAAAAATTTGAAGTTTTACGATCATGTTTTCCTCTACTTTAAAAAAATTGAATGTATGGAAGCTTCTTTATCGTCATTTGTAAACAGTGAAGATTTCATCAACTGCTTTCTGAAGTCATTAGTGTTGAAATTTATGAAATATATAATTTAATTAAATATATTAATCTGCATTTTACCAATAATAATATTAAACACAGAAACTTTATAGCATAAAATAAAAGTTATTTAAAAATTAAGAAAATTAAATTAATTATTGTTATCTATTAATTAGAATCGAATAGATGTTTCTGATTAAATTTGAATTGATCAAATTTGTTTGATTACTTACATCTTTAATCGTGCGAATTAAAATGTAAACAATCACAGTATTATTATAGTCTTAATAACAGCAACAAAAATAATAATAATGGTAATAATGATGATAACGAGGATAACAACGACAATAAATAAATATCAACTAATAAAAATAAAAATATGAAAAACTATTGTTATTGAATAATAATATGATTGAATATATAGAATAATAATTATTATTGAAATATTAAACTAATTAACTTAACGTAAATATCATTTTTAATATTGAACATACTATATAAGTTATGTATTTTTAAAAACTTAAAAATAGTTAAATTTTTAGACTTTAAATCTTCGTGCATTTTAGCGTTGATAACTCATGAACTTAATTAGTTATTATGGTAAACAAAATTGGATTAATTTGATGAAAATGATTATTTATTACGTGCTTAGTATCTTGTTATCTAATAAATTGTAAAGCTAATGATCTCAGCAATAGTATACTATTATATTCTAGCATATTGAATTATCAAAAAATAATAAAGTACATCTATCTTAGCTTAGAAAATTTAACAGTAGTAAAAATTACTCGTATATTTGTATTTATATGAATACTGTTTGAAAGTAATTTATCTTTTAATTTTATTACTTAGGTTATATTGATCAGTTAGGGGTACTTGTAATTGATTATTATATATAAATTACTTAATACTCTATAAACATATTTTGTATGGCTAATAGTTCAGTATAACCCAACTTCGAACAAAAATTTGAAAAATTTCAAATAACCTTACCTCTTTCATAGAATCTACATTATGTTAAAAGCAAATATTTTTATTGAAAATCTATGAAGTGTTGACCACTTTCAAAAACTTTGTTTTTCATTTTTTAGTTGATATATTGTATTTTTCTTTGATCTACAACATTATTATCCTTCTCTACTTCGAGTCATTCTCACTCTCGGTCTCGTTTGTAATATTTGGTATTTCATAAAATTTAAAAAAAATACTAATAAAGTTTATATGCTGTTTTGATTCGTTGTTTTATTTTTTACTTGATTAGATTTATTTTGCTATTTATAACAACTTGTGTAGTTATCGTAATTTATAATGGATATATTGGTTGTTTTTGGTAGTTCTCACATTTAAGATATGTTTAAGATATAAAATGTTTAAATAGATCTTAAATCTTCATATCAATAGTTGATTAACAATTATATTCTTGTAACATAATAAAATTAGTGAAACGAATATTCTTAATTACATATAATTATAGTTTTTTTTTAATCTTGAGAAATGTTTTTATAATTTATAGATTAAAGAAATTGTACAAATTACATAATATTTTTAAAATTGTATTCGTTTCTAATGATAGATAAGTGTACATTTTTAGATTAAATAGAAACATTTCGGATATTTAAAAAATTGTATATATAACAGACATTAAATAATGCGTTTTATTTTTATATATTTATATTGTGCATATATAATAAACCTAATTTTAATGTATCTTTCATGTTTAAATTACTTAAAATAGCCTCAATAATTAAGATATTATTGGGCACTGAGAAATGAAGATCAGAACGACTTATATATTTGAAAATTCTCGTAATTGATGAATCAATATAACATTATTTAAGCGAACGACTTCATTAATCTGAAATGATGTTTCGATAGACACGATTTTATCATAACAAAAGTAGCAAATTCTAAATATTAAGTATTCTTCATTTAGATTTTAGTTTTATATAAATCTGTGCAAATTTTTAATTTTATAAATTTGAATTTTTCGTATCAAAGTTTGTATTCGTAATTTTTTGTTTTTAAGTGTACGTATGTAATTTTCTAAGCATTGCAATAATTTAAAAATATAATCTAGAGATGATGCAGCCTTTGTTCAACAGGTATTTAATGTTTCTGCCACAGTTCTCAAGGTGAGAATACGAGGTGCTAATTTTTTTCTATGTATCATTGGATCAGGTAAGAGAAAGTGCAAAAATCGTCGTCCTTGTGGAATGGCTGAAATATGAGTTAGAGTGAGCCGGATGCTTATGCGTTATTACATTTATGCACGGAAATATTAATTATTATTAATATACGAGTGCATTAAAACTGACATTAAATTTCTTTGAGCAGATAATTTATTATTTATTTTTAATGAAACAAACTGATACAAAATCAAGTGTATCCAATAAATATTTAAAGTAAAGTTATAGAAGTATTTATAACTGTATAGTATAATATAATACTACCTGTTTTCCCTTTTTTTAAAAATTATTGTTTTTCTAAGCGCTTTTGTGTCCTTACCAACGTAGCCTCTATCCTCTCTATTCGATCTCTAATCACGAAAAATCCAAGGACAAATCTTATCTTTTAATCGTATACGAGTTGGGACTTGGTAGCGGACTTTTGGTCTACAGATCTGCATGCCATGTAATTAAAGCGCACAGAAATTAGGTCTAAAGGCTCCTTGCAGTTGATCCAATATCAGTTGTGGTACGCATTTCCTCGGCAAAAAGATGGGATAGATGAAGTTGTGCAAGTCCTTCTGGAAGCTCAATTTAATCCTCCCAAATTTGCATACGGTTGAAGAGCAGCGAATTGGATCGCATGACCTATCTAAATTCTGGTTGCGTTAGTTACGTTAGTAAATTAATATCTTCTACAGAATCTGCTTGTTTGTAAATAACTGTGGAATCGGTTTGTAAGTAACTGCGCCAACTACATATTGCCCCTGTATAATATCGACCACACCTACTTTAGAGATGAGAACTAAATAAGTGCGTGCGCGATAACCGACATCATCGTACTTTTTACCTGTCCGATGACTTTTTCACACATCTTTCAAGATGACCCTAAGTTTAAGACTAAGAGTCTATATTATTTTCTAAGAATAATATATTATTTTGGAAATTGACATTAAAATATTGTAAATTATACAAAACAGAATCAAAAGCAAATAGGAACAATTAGATAGATAATAATCTATATTAAACAATGAAAAATTTTCTTCCCTTTGTTACAAAGTTAATTACTTATGTATTTTATTAATAATCCGGTGTCATGAAGAATATATTTTGTTCGGAATATTTTATTTCAAATGGATTAAAGATGCATATTATTTTTATAAATACTCATATATCAAGTCAAGAAAACAATACATTCATGCTTTTTACTTGCCAGTTGAAATAGTTATTTCAGAATAATTTAACAATTATTATTCAATGGATATATATAGTTTCAATTAAAAAATGAAATTCCTAAAATAATAATGATTGACAGAAAAACAAAATCATTGATCATAAAAAATATCGGAGGGCAGATTTTATGATGAAGATGATAATCATAAATCAAAATATAACATAATAATACAGGTGAATAATAAGAAATTTAATACTGTTAATTGTAATAGTTAACTACGATTTATTAAATTCTTGCTTCATTATTGGAAAAGATTATTTTGCAATTATAAACTTCTTAAACTGCTCTTAATTATTAATTTAGCAAGTACATTTTAGTAAAATGTTTTTTTAATTTTCATACATCATTATATATATTTCTAAATAATTATCATTCAATATTTATAAAAACATTATGTCAAATATCTATTCGGCATTCTAGATTTTCAGATCTTCACTACACTATTATTTATCGCTGACGAAAATTTTGTTTTGTTTGGATTAATTAAAAGGAAAATATTTAAAAACACAAAAATAATTAATTCTTTGCATGAAAAGTAAAAATAAATCTCATACTCGTATTCATGATGTCACTACATCTAAATCTAATTTTACATTAATCGTCAATACTGAATTATGAATAACTAACGAATCCTCTACAAAATGGACGAAATGAAGGATATTGAAATCGAAGGTATTCTATCGATAAGTTTTTTATGTAAAAAAAATGTAAAATAAAACAGAAACAAATTTAAACTATTTTTGAAATGCTTATTAGCATAAAATGCTAATTATAATAGAATATCTCGAACGTATGAATTGATGATTAATAATAAAAAATTGTTTCATAAAATGTTCAATTTAAAAGCTTAAATTATGTATTGAAATTTATTATATTACTTCATTTTACTTTAAATGCAAATTCTAGGAAGTTTTATTTAAATTAAAAAATAATATAAAATTTTTTTTTGAAAATAGTTTCTAATAAAATTAATTAATACAATCAATAAAAATTAATATGTTTTTAATAATTGTAGCTAATATAAAAATTATTTTCGAAATATGCCTAATCAAATTGTAAATGTAATGTACTTTTGATGTGCTTTTTATACATAAAAAACTTATTTATAAAAATTTCTTGAATGATTATTATTATATTAAAAGTATTTTTTTAAATCGAGATTATTTATGATATAAATAGAACGACTTAGTTGAATCTTTTATAGTCGATACTCTTTATTTTCTATTTACTGCATCTTTATCAATATTACTTTTTTAATTTCCATTAAATATAGGAAGATAAATTAAAATTTCAAGATAATGTTTGAAGTTAGAATTAGTTATAAATAATTAATATATTGTAAAGTTTTTAATATTAGATTAAAATTATTATTAGTATGAATTACTATAATAAAAATTGAAAGTTCAGTAACTAATGAATTTGTAATTAATATTTATAATGTTAAAAAATATATCCTGCCTTTTTATTTATTATTTATAATAACATCACTTTAAATGTTATGTTATTTTGTTATATGTTTTTGTTATATTCTTTATAATTTTGAATATTTTTGAAATATGAATTTCTGTAAAATATATGAAAGCTATTTTTTTATATTTCCGATGGAGAAGATTCATTTCGGAACGATTTCTTATACACGATCTTCAGTTGATATCGATATATCTCTCGACACATAGCGAGAAAGAAAGTTCTGCTAACGAAACTCATAATGGTATAAAATAATGATAAACAGCCGTTAAAATTGAGAAAATATTTTACGAATGAAAAAAAAAATGTATAATTTTTAGATTAAAATCTTGGAAAATAATTATAATTTTACCAACAGTTCATTTAAAGAATAATTTTGTAATTTTCTGTTATAAAAATTGGGTTTATAATTTTTGAAAAAAATAATTTTAGTCGTTTTGTTTAAATATAAATTATTTAATATTGATAGTACATTGAGTAAGTCAAAACGATAAAATTTTTCTTTTCTAGGATTCTTATATTTATATATTTAAAAATAATATTGGGACCCGTTATAATAGTGGCAGTCAATCTATTGTTTTCCTTTTGTCAGAAAATATTTTCTTTTTGCATATTTTAGTACATTTTCTCAGTAAATATTTGTTATAAATGTTATATTACAAACAGATATAATTAATACAATAATAATCACTTTCTTTAGATTTTTTATAAATCTTGATCGTAATATTGATATATGTATTACATATTTGATTCTAATTCAAACTACGCTTAATAGATAAGAACAAGTTATCGAGGTCTACTGTCAAAAATAATGAAGAGAAAATAACCGAAGCAGATAAAATTAATGGTAACAGCAATGAAAAGGATTTAAATTGTAAAGTGCAAGTGAAATCTGATGGCACATAATATTATCGACTATTGCTGACTTGGTATTATACGACACAAAAGATTAATTAATCAAATTAAAAATTGAAGATAAAAAATTACTACATGGGACATGGAAAAGTCTTGAATACAAAATTACTGACTTTACTAATAAGAAACAAATTGAGAAAAAAACGCGAATGTGTAGAACAAAGTTTTGTGGCATAACTGTAAATAGAAAATAATGATATTGAAAAATTAATTAATTTAATCAAGTCATAGTCAACAAATCATGTACAATTATTAAATTAATATTTAGTATAATTCACTAGAAATTAATATAAAATATAACAAAAATCAGTGAAAAGCAAAGCACAAACGTTTTTTACATTATAGTATAAAAAAATTAAACATCAACCGACATCATTTTATGGTTTTCAACCGATTATTTCAAGAAGAGATAAATTTAAAAACCATTGCTTATATAAAATTCATTTATAAATTTGTGAAATTATATTTGTTAATTTATTTATTCATAATATAAATATATAATTTCATTTAAAATTAAAGAAAGGTTTAGAGAAAAGCTTTGTAAAGATAATCAATATATTTTAAAATGTATAGTCCGGTATAGTAGTTGTTCGAGAATCGAATATTAAAAAGAGGACC
>JAPYYT010001670.1:0-24488 GCA_030522565.1 Ceratosolen corneri | reverse complement strand
TTTTTTTTTTTTTTTTTTTTTTTTTTTTTTTTTTTTTTTTTTTTTTTTTTTTTTTTTTTTTTTTTTTTTTTTTTTTTTTTTTTTTTTTTTTTTTTTTCTGGTTTTGTTTTTGGTTTTTTCTCTCTAGTTTGCTCTTTCGAAGAAGTCCGACCAACAATTCAGTTCACAAGAATATACTACCTAATTGTTTTCTATTAAAAGTTTTTTTCAAAAGATGTTTACAAAGCACCTGTTGTATTGGTGTGGGTATATGAGGATGTAGCTCGTTATCATGTAATTTTCGCTTTTTGTCATTATTGTCCAGAGATTGATCAGATTTTCTCTTCCTGGATAATAAATCGCTTTGATTTCTTGGTGAGACGCCACCGTTACCGCTAATATTCCCGTTTCGTTGAGTACCACTCGAAGTCTGGAATTTTAAATTGCAATTAACATTTATCAATCCTCCTTATTAATTCTAGTTTGTTATACATTGCCAATATTGTCATAATACACACTTTTCTTTCTCTTTTAATCAATGTTGGAGAAATGTAATTCGCTAAATCCCTCTTCTTCACATGCTTCGCTTCTATTGTCATACCATTTTTAAACAATTTAATCTGCTCTGCTTGTCTTTCAGCTAGAAAGTGATTAGATATTTTAAAATTCATGCGTCAATTAAAAACATATTTTTTATTAAATATTACTCCTCCAATTGTCAGAATTCCATTGTGCATCATCGAATAAGCGTAATAATTTCTGATCAAATTAGTTAATAATCTCTCTCCATTCGCTTCGGTTAACTATTATACAGAGATGTTATTATTAAAGGATAATATTGATGTATGTGATGATATAATTCATAATTATTTTGAATTAGCATTAAGGTCAAATTATTCACTGAATAACATTAAAAATATGATTATTAGGAATTTTAAATACTATTTTAGCACTCTCGTTAACTCAAATGCCATTGCCTTCTTAGATAAATTACCGTTGCTTATTATTCTATGTCTCTCTGCTTTTATTTAGAGCACAAATATTTATTTCTAGTATTATGTATCTCAAGGGACGACACTCCAACAATGAAAAAATTAATTCTTTTTATATACTCAAATGATAAATAAACTTTATACGAGTAATTTATATTAAAATTTCAACAGGTTTTTTTGGCACGCAGTAAAAGAAAAGCTGCCAATGCTCTCAAAATTTAATGCTACTAACTTGTTTCGACGAAGGATTTGATGTCGTAAGTAAGATCCACATTTAAGTTCTCTCCCTTCTTGAATGTCAGACCAATAAACCACATAGAGATGAATTTATCTGCTTCTGGCTTTAATGGTGGAAACCCTTCCGGATTAATGTGCGCCAATGTAATGTGAGGATTTCTCTCCAGCGTACCTATATTAATTGAAATTACGAGATACTCGAGATTAAAATTTGACTTGAGGCTTATGAATATTGGTATTCCTACATCGAACAATAGAAGTCAAACCTCCTAAACAAAGTATTCATAAATTTGATTTTATACTCTGTCTAAGAAGCGTTGAATAGCAGGTCGTTAGCATTTTAAAAATTAAAATACAAGAAAAGATTTTCATCAACTGAATTATGAATCAATTGAAGTAGCTGCTCCGCTCTTTAATCGAAAAGACTCGAATGCAAACTAACCTATCAAGTGTCGGATTTTTGCTTCGACAAGTCCACACCACTCGAGTTGATCTTCTGCCGTCGAACTACTCGCCAGCAAAACAATGTAATGTTTGTATTTGATGAAGAAGTTGGGTGGTTCGAAGAGCTTGTCCCATGTCGCTTTGCCCATAATTATTTCTTCGGTGGTGGCCAAACCCATTTCAAAGGCTTCCTGCATTATCGTTCTCGTGGATACCGACACATTGAAGGTGGAATTCTGCTGGGGATATGCCGGAGTGATGATTGGCATCAAGTGATATCTATCGGATATATTGACCTGCAAAAGATAGAATCGATTATTTTATGCTCAAACGAGTGGCTGTATTTCAACAAAATATAATCCTTTCACTTAAGTCGTGTACAACACTATTTTTAACGATTAAAAATTCATATAAAACACAACGATTGTAATTCTTGGCTTAGATTCCATTTGAGAAAGATCTATTTATAGCTTAAAAGCGTTTCGCTTCCGCTTTTCAAACTATTTATTTGGGCATTTAATTCAATGACCACGTGACATCAATTATGGAAACTTATGAATTTACCTTGTCGATTAGTTGTCGACTGCATTATCTGGCAAATTAGTAGGAATAATTGAACCAAACTTACACGTGGATCCCAAACTGTAAATCCTAAATTAACGTTTTCAGGCGATTTCAGAAGTACCGGCTGTGGCCACTTCCACTGTGAGAAAACAAGAAAAAATTTCTCTATTAATGTCGCAGCCACTGCGTTTGGATACAGTTGACAAGTTCGTGCAACAAGCATTGCCCAAGAAACGCCTCCTAAATAACCTAACACGTTGCTGTAAATTCCATTTTCTGTAAAAAATAAATTAAGTAAATGTTAAGTAGGTTAAGTAAATGAGGTTGCGATTTATCAAATACCAATTGAAAATAAACTCACTTTTCGCCCACAATTTTATGGCTCGTAATGCCAGTCTAAAATTTTCTATATTAGGGACCAAACGGAGTATTTCGTCTGTCACGCGACAGCCATTCAAACTTCTTACGCACTTTGGGTCAAGATTTTTTAAAAGCATATCGTCTCTCAGGTCCTAAAATCGAATACAATGGCATAGAGTGTGCGAAACGTCTTATCGGAGCACTTTTTCTCCGATAACAATTATTGCTCGTATCACTTTATAATGATTTTATATGAGAAGGCTTAGAAAAACTCACCATCGAATCAGGAACTTCCTTCAATGCTAATTTAGCAAATAACATATCGATTTCTATACCATCAAAGTTCATTTTTATTACAGGTACAAATGCTTCTTCAACAGCCTACAAACACAATTTCACAAATTTAGTAAACGTCCGATTAGGCAATAATAGGTTAATAATAGTGACAAATATGTACCCTCAAATCTGTTACTTCCGCTTGCCCTTTTAATAGATCAAAAAATGATGTAAAATAATCGCTTCTATTTATATGTCGAGGTACAACGCATAGAGCATCAATGTCAGCTCCTTTATGATGTACGCCTAATCTATAGGATCCGAATGTATAAATTTTGCCTCCAACTTGATCTGCAACGTTTGGTGGCATGTTTCTTGCAATGCTTGTGTCTCTTATCCATTGTTTCACAAGCGCGTTTAATTTACTAAAAGGCAATGATTCTATTACTTATTAAATGTATTATTGGGAGCACAAAATTGCATAAAAATATCCGTTATTTGGCCAGAGAATGTCAAATCATTATTTACTACTTATACGTAAAAGGCTGTTAATCTTACAATATATTCAATCCTTTAAATTGATACGAACCTTAGTATTTCCATTCTGTGATTAAGTTCTTCCTCCGACTCAAAAACATTATATGGCTTGAGAGCTTCTTTAAGCTCAACCGTCCTACTGATATCACTGAGCTTTGGTTCTGCCATACTTATAGCCGACGTCATACCCAGAGTACGCAGGTTCTGATTATTTGTCGTGTTACTACTACTAGAATTGTTTACTTGTGACGACCACATCTTCATAATTGTTTATTACTACTTCTGAAACAATAGTAAATTTAAATCATTACTACTTAACTATTATTATGCACTTGTATTATGCTGTCGTTTTGATTATATTTGCAAGAACTTTCATGACAATTAGGATTGAAAACTTTAAAAATTTTAGTCCGGCAGTATGGCAAATAGAAGCAGTTAACATTTAAAGAGAGTGTTCTATTAAAGATTTTCTACGAGATATTTGTAACCTGAAATTTATTAGATCTTTGTTTGCTACAAGGGTCAATTAGTTTAACAGATCAATCGACAAAATGTTTAATATAAGTAAATTTTGAGCAAGAGCTTATTCAATAAAAACTACTTGTATTCTATGTTATCGAAGAGTACTCCTATAAATTATAAATAAAATGATTTTCAATAATACGTCTAGATGAAGGAATATTTGTAGTGCAATTTTAGATACAATTCTGAAGTTAAATATGTAAAAACCAATGCCAAGTCCACGTGTTTGTAAATGCATGCGACAGTTCCAACTTATTCCAAAAGAATTAAGTCGACTCTATGTATTTTATCGGTACTGGAAATATTAAGTGGCAAAGTATGAAAATCTATAATTATTGATGTAAAAGAAACGATCTAAGAACTTTACAAATAGAATACAAAATTCTACGCATCCCAATACACAGAATATCATTTGCAAAGCCAAATATTTAATATCTACAATGGCAGTAAACAATTGTAAAAAAAACCCAAGTTAAATAATATAAACTATGAAATGGTACGCTGAGTGCAACATTAACATTGTATGTATTCGTGTACCTTTTATTACAAATCAAATTTACAACCTTATAGATCTTATAGATTAAGAAAGCAACTTGTGTACCCAATGCAAGATAACTGTGGTTAGTATCGCTAAATCAAAAAGAGTACGCTGCTTAGACAAACCAAAGACAAATTTTTAGTCATGAACAGCGTGTGCTTGAATGAAATGTGCACGCATCAAGATACGATACGCTAATGGATTAAATTTGATCTAATAATAGGAAAATGCATCAAGAATAAACTAAACAGCGTACTTCTGCATAGTTCTGCATGAGTCTATAACATTAGTGTTAATATAACCAAACAGGCAGTGCGAGAGCACGCGCGCGCGCAAGAGAGAGAGAGAGAGAGTGGGAGAGCGCGCCTGTGTGCCTGTGTACGTGCATCGAGCATCGTGCGTGTGCGTGAAAGAGTGAGAGAGAGAGAGAGAGAGAGAGAGAGTGGATGAAGCGAGCAGCCAGGTTCTTCTCTAAACTAAAGCCAAGGAGGCCGAGCAAATGTTCGATCGAGCCTCTAACCCTACCAGAGGAGGCTAGGGAAGGCTAGAGCGACGGCTACAGGGTCAAAGCTAGTTTCGACTAGGCCAATGCTTACGAGTGAAAATCCCAGTCAGAGGCTCATTGGCATGATAAAATTGTTCTCGAGACTCGCGCGAGCGCGTGCGATCCTCTTCGCGAGCAGGGAAGTGGTGCGGGGCCGGAGCGTCGTGTGGCGGGACGGCCGAGGGGGGCCTATCGGGGCTTCCGTACGTCGCAGGCCCGGGCTAAGCTTGCGACGGGCCTCCGGCTCGGTGGGCCCGCGGCCAGCCTCCCTCGTCGCTCATCCGTCCAGGTCGCGCGCTCGCGCACTCCTCCTCGTGCCTCGCCTAGCCGCGCCTCGCCGAAAGACGCGAGTGCAGACTCCTCGCTCTTCGCCACTCGCTCCTCGACCCTGGTGGTGCCTGGCTCGCTCCTGCTGCTGCTCCTCTTTCTCTTGCTCGCGCCGGGAAAACACGGGGGCTGCGGGACTCGAAGCCCTCGGCGTCGTCGTCGCGCGGCGACCGCACCGCACCACGCACTATCAGCACAGCACACAACTACGCTACGAAGCCCGCGACCTCTTCTGCCCCTCTCCCTCGACCGCGGGTTTCGTGGCAGCTACGGCTACGGCTACGACGGCCGCGGTGGTGGCGGCAGCGGCGGCGGCGGCGACAACGGCAGCAGCAGCAGCACCTCGACCGACCGCATTTCGCGCAAGCGCCGACGGTACGTGAGTGTGCGCGAGGGGTGTGGGAGGAGGCGTGCATCCGCGCGCAAACCCCATGTATAGCGCGTACGTGCGGGAGACTGCGCGATAAGACCGAGGAGTGCGAAGCGACGCGACGATTTTCCCTGCTCGCCCGCGTCCACTGGGACCGGCGACGACGGCGACGCCTGGCGGCCGCGAGGGCTCACCACGGCCGAGGCCGTAACCTCTTACGGTCGCTGGGGCTTGGTCGGGGAGGTGCCAGGGGCGCGGCAGACGTCGGGGCCGAGTCCTCCGGGTGGCAGGGGAGGCGAGGGGCGCGCGCCCCGCGGCCAAGGTCGGGCCGAGACTGGGAGCTGAGGCTACGGGTCACGTGCTCGTCGTCGGGAGCTCGGCCCTTTCACGTGTCGTGCCCTGGACGAGGCTCGCGGCCACTCGGCCGCGCTTTGCCGCCGATTTATAATTTATTTTTTATCGATCGGGCTTCTCCTCCCGTAAAGTGTACTGCTGCTCCGAGGCCTTTTACCTAACCTTTCGACGTACGGGCGGCGGGGGCAGCGGCGGAGGGGGCGGCTGCTCTTGCTGCTGCTGCTGCTGCTGTTGCTGCTTCTGTTGCTGTTGCTGACATTGGGTCGACGGCGAATTGCGAGCGCGCACTTATGCGCGACGGTTCAAAGTGACGCAGCCGCGCGGGCGGAAATTGCGGGGGGCGGGGTGCGAAATTCCCGAGCTGTTACATAAGGCGGGATATTGTGTGTGTATGCGTGCGTGCGCGCGTGTGAGTGTAAGAGAGAGAGAACGACGGCGCGAGCGCGTGGGGGGAGGAGAGTTGAAAATTTTAAGTAAATCGGAGGCATTGAGAAGACGCTGGCGTTGTGCCGCCGGCGGGAAATATGAATGTCACCGAGGACCAGGGCAATGTAACTCCATTGGTGGAAGTGAGCAAATAAGCAGAAGCGTGGATGGTGGTATAGAGGAAGAGGGCCACTACGCAATAAATGATAATCCCATAATATTACCAAGAGCTCATGGAAACACTATTAGATATGTTTATAAAGTAAAAATAGGTTAAAGTGGCGGATTAAAAAGTATGGAATGGCGTAAAAAGAGATAGAACAAAGCCCATAGCGAAAGGGAATGTGCAATTGTATATTGTAAATTAACAAATTAAGCTGCTTAAATGTTTAAAGCAACGCAAAGGATAAGTGGAAAAAATACCTTTATTTTCATTTGAAAAACAATGAGAGAGAGAGAGAGAGAGAGAGAGAGCAGTAACAATGATCGTCAAGGGTGCTTTTGTAAAATAAAATGCAGACTCGTTTAAAAAAAAAAATATAATCTTATGGCTACTTCAGCATTGATAACAATAGTAATGACGATAAATTTCATTTTATAGATGCTTTTGAGCGACGTACGGCTATGCTTTTAAATGTTTGCAAATGTTCAATTGTCAAATCATATGTTAAATGATGACTAATCGAGAGCAGAAATGGATATAAAAAGTAAATAAGCAATTACTTACGATGAAATGATTTCGTGAAGCAAATGTCAGGCAGGGCCCTCGGTATCTCGGATCGACAAGTCCTTGCCGCGAATGGAAATCAGGTTCCACGCTCGATGCTTTATCAAATCACTCGGCACCGAATATTCCGAAATTGCTAGTATTGCAGAGCCCGTAGATATTGTTTATTCGTACACTAATCTTCATCAACGACACTTGAAACAACTTTCGGTAATAATGTAGCGAAAGCCGCACGACGTCCACACCACGAAGTTCAACGTTCGAATGGCAAACAAAATACGCAGGGCTATTTATAAACCGAATCTGACCGCATATTTTCCAGTAACTACCCTATCGCCAAAAGTACGAACAACCCTGAAACGTCTTAAGAACGCATGTGCGATTCTCCGAATCCTAAGCCTCGTACTTGTCAGGACCTGGGCGCATGCCTCCAGCTCCGACCGTTGCCGAGTCATAGAACAATAAGGCGTGGAACAAACACCGCTCGCAAATTATTACTCTTACAAAATAAATTTAGGGCTTTAAAACTTGCATACCACTGTAATGCACGCGCACACTCCAGCGCACACACACACACACCTATATATATATATACAATAGCACATAAATATCGAGATTTGCTCGTTTTATGCGAGCCTCGTAATGGAGATACATTCGCTTTACGATTTGCAAGATTACAATGAGGGAGACATGAATTTGTTATTAAAAAATTTCATCCTAATGCTTACAATTGATATGCTTAATTCGAAGGAGGGCTTTATTGAACGAGAAAATTTAATATTATTGCTAGGGGGGGGAGGCCTTCCAACACAGTGAATATTCGTTATTAAGTTCTGCTGATTTGATGCATTTTAGAAAATTCATAAAATTTATATGGATCATTGTACAATACTAATTGTATGCTTGTGTGCGCTTTCCTTTGTCATATTAAAATAGACGAATTTATGAAAACTCGATCGATCGAATTTCAACGCCTACAACGAAAATTGGCTTTCGATACATCTTTTATAAATACACACCACATCGTCTTTTATATATTTATCAATTTAATACTATCATTTCAAGTTACTATTGCGATATGCAATCAGTCTCCTATTACATGACACATTTATATTTAAGATAATTATGACGCAGTGAGTAGAATGACCTAAATCTCGCTTACATCATTAGGTAAAAAAGAGAAAAAAAGAGCACAACAAATAAAGTGTCATTGGATTATTGTTATCAAGAAATAATATTAGAGTGTAAAATATTTCAGGGGCGCGTAACCTCAGCTCAATAATACGAGAATTTATGAGAATAGTTAACTGAATAATGACGATGACTTTGTACTATACAAAACGGTTAGATTCGTTGAATGCCATTAATTAATTGCTTTGAACGTCAATTAAGTTGAGAATACGTATAAAATAATAATATTAAATACAAACACGAAGCATAAGATAAATGAAAATAAAATATAATGGGTCGATTATTTTTAATAACCGATAATCGTATCATTATTTACATTGCATTGATATTGTTGCAATTAACTGGTGATTGTTAATTTATGGCAATAATCTATAAGCTAAATACTTTTAAATATAGCTCGTGTAAACATTGCCTTCGTGCTATAAATCAAATTTCTATGCACAATAAAAATTCAATGGCAACGAAATAAAAGTAAATGTAATGTAATTTGTTGTTTAATGTACAAGCGACGCGGCCTATTGTAAATCTATAAGAGATGGCAAGGGAAAGAAATGTAAAAATCTTGTCTGTAAAAGAAGGGATACATTTGACAGATGAATATTTAATAGTTTCAATTAAATTTGATAAAATAATTTTATTCTCGAATTAATAAAGTTCTTAATTGAAAGTGATATTTTTATTTGTCAATACTCGGATAAAGTAAATTGCTCTTTTAAGGCATGCCTATAATTTATTATAATTCCATCGTATAAAATGGAAATGTTAGCTTAGTAGATTGCGGTTGTGCAGGACGTAATAAAAAGTAGTGGAATTTTCACGAAAATTTTATTTTCAACGCCCGCACACACAGATACATATATATATGTATATATATAAATGTAGAGAGAGAGAGAGAGATGGAACTGTTATTTTCAATGATTTTGTATTTGAGTAATTTGCAGGAAAGGATATTCTACTTGGACAATTATAAAGATTATTGGTAATGTATTATTAAATTGGACTATTAAATGGATTATTAAATTCCATCATCTTGCCAAGTACAGTTAATTTAGGAAGTCGGCAAAAGTGCGGCGCAATATTGCCGACATTTATTGAAACGAGTGGGAAAGGTGTGCAAGAGGGCTTGAGCGTGTGGGGTTGTGTGGGAGGGAGATGAAAGAGACAAGCAAAGGATGGGCGAGGACGTGAGTAAAGTAAGCTTTGGGTTTTGGAATAGAAATATTCTGGGTATTTATGGGGGGTGTTGGAACTGGTTGGGTTTGTCGTTAAATTTCTAAGTTTAAGATATCCAAGTCAATAATGGATTCTGAAAAACCAATCACCACGTTAAAAGCATGATGTAATTAATGATATAATGACAGGCCAAGAAATATTAATTAAATATTTAAAGTTTTCGTATTTTAAGCCTGCTACATTATAATGTAAAAAGCTGTTTGAATTTATAATTAAATTTCAAGTTAAATAAAAATAGCTCACCTCGGCTCTTTAAGCTTAATTCAAGATCAACGATAATTCATGTGTTTGTAATAGCCATTGAAAATCCATCAGATGTTGTAGTTATGGGACCGTTGATAGGAGATATTCGAGAGGAAAAAATATTTTTTTATCCTACAATATCGTCAAAATCGTACAAGTTATTGGCATTATTTTTATGGTAATCTCAATATGCTTTTCCTAATCAAGTTTAAATATTAACAACATTTATTTGACGAATGGCACTTTTTTCCATTGATAGCATTCGTCCGTTGTTTTATAAATAATAATGAAGCATCGGAAGCAAACTATTATGTAGGCAAATTGAAAGAATGGGAGATAATTTGAAGGAAAACCTCGCCTTGCGATAAACGATAAATATTAAAACGACAAGCCTCCGGAATTACGAGAACGTGCGATTAGTTTTACAGTTACGGCTTGATTATATTAAAAATGGTATTGAACATAAAGTTTAGAGAAGCCAACTTTTATTATCTGATTGAGAAAAATTTCCTTACAAAGTAATTATCTTATAAAAGGAAGTCTTTCCGCTCACAAAATGGATATCCTTAATCCATTTGTAGACAAATAATAGTTGCGATATGACTTGTGGTATTATTGCTTATTCGCTGAAAATTTCGCTAATCGACAATGCAAATTCCAAAATCTCTAATATTAAAATTATCTCTGCGCAAGTTCTAAAGGCTTTACTTTTAATTATGTATTACAAAGGGATTATTATTATTGCTAATGGTGGTATTAAATGGGAGTAAAGTTTTTTTTTTTTCTCTAATTTTTCAAGCGATACCGCCAACACATCCAAGTAGTTAAATATTACTTCTGCATAAATTAACTTCTCAATTTATTTTTCCCCTGAAATTATTTAAGAATGATATCAGAGTAAAAAAACTGACGGGCATCTGTTAAATTATCAATGTAAATTCATTTCGTAAAAGTATTTATTTAAATACGATAAGACACAATAATTGTAATAAATAATTATTTAATTACTTAGATAACGCACGATAAAGAAATGTACTTATAAATTATAAGAATCCATAATTTGTCGCTTGTTAATTTAAAAAATATTCTTTCCTCAACTTTTTTTCTTGCAATATTAGCTTATGAATTCGTTTATTGCTGGGAGAAGTAAAGTAAGCAACATAAATTGGGTTACTTCGTTTAATATAAAAAAAAAAAAGTAAATTCGTAAAGAGTGCACATTTGATTTATCGAATTTTATTTTATTCAACGGGATAATAATTGTAGACGACAATGTCCATGTGCAGATGAACATACAATAAAATTACAAGAAATATTTTACGTGTTATTAAATAAAGCCTAAATATTATATTTGAAAGGAAAATATTTTAATTTTTGTATTTTTTTTTTTTTTATTTGTTTTAAGTTTAAAAGTTTTTTTTTTCAATGTACAATAATCATATACGTAAAGATTACTTAATTACGATATAGATTACTTATTAAAAGATCAGAACTCCAATATTTAAATTGGAAGGCTTTGATGTAGTCGGTAATTTTGTAATTAACATATCGAATATTCAATGTAATTACACTACTTTATAAACACCGTTATATCAAAACATTAATTTACGCATTTTATTATTTATACTTTTGTTTTTTAATGTGTAATTTAATTCCCTTATTTATTGACGGATTATTCCATTATAATAAGAATTAAGAAATAATTAACACAAATATACATATATATTGTTTTGAATGAAATTATTACAATGAATAAGAAATTAGGTAAACCTCTAAAGAACTTTATCTTTTTAAGCTTCAAGTATAAATCACCGAACATTATTGCCTTTGATAAAACTATAAATCAATGGAGTTAATATTATATCGATGATAATTAATATTAATCGATTAATTAGCAAAAATAATTCAATGTTATCTCGAAGACATCGTTAAATTAAATCGACAATGCACTCATATATCTAGAATCTCCTTCTTCGGTAGATCTCAAGAGATAATTACTTTAAACTGAATTTTTTTCTTCTGTGGTGATGTTACCACGGGGTCAAACTATTTGAATTAATTCTGATCAAAGCATTACGATGCCCTCGATACCTTTTTCACACTTATTCCATAATCTACTATAATGATTAAATCTTATTAATCAAGCATCTCTACATTCTTTGCCCTTAGAGTCTTGCACCAAAAGACATTTACGGCCAATCATCCACCCTTTAACGAACTTTAGCTTTTAACTTTCTCTCTGATAAATATTATCCTTTTGATCCTCTTTGATGAATATTAAGATTCTTTAAAATTTCGCCACATACTTTCACATACATTCTTTCGTAACTCCAAATCAAAGTGAATCGAGTCATTTCTAACAAGTAAATATAACACTAATTTTCAATTACATATTTTTACATATTGATAATCATTTTAACACTCCCATAACAAATAAAGGTATGTTATTACATTGAAGATCAGATTTCTTTACATAATTGCATTAGAAATAGCATAAATACCGCATTGTTCTTGTAATTATTACGTTGAACATGGAGTGAGATCAAAGTAAAAGCTACAACTGTCAAAATTGTGAATCTAAGAAAAGTGAAACTCGTGCTTTTTCACATCATAATTACACGACTGAATTCAGCATTTCCCAATAGGTGTTTTTAGTACTTGATACCTTTAATGTAAATAACATCATAATAACATCAAATGCCATGATCTAAAATGATCTAAAAGGCAATAGAAATTACTTTTAACAATATTTAAGTGGAATTCTATGGCACATATAGAATGTTAATTATTTTCGTTCGGTTACGCGCCGATATTTTTTTTTCGACTTAAGATAAGAAATTCTGTCTCGTGTTTCCGCCACAAGTATTTCTGAAAAACAAATAATAGTTTACAGTAACGTCCTTCACCGTCGTAGGCAGTACGTGTCACCTCGGCTTTGCAATCAACACACATTGCCCCATCAGCCGCCTCCGCTAAATTATTCTCCACCCACTCCCTCCACCGCCCCCCCCCCACTGCCTCTCCCTCTGACTTTTTCGCAAAAGTTGAAATAAGCGAAGCGAGATACAAGTCGCGGGTCTGCCGAAATAGACAAAGAGAGCACGCGTTCGTGAGGTTGTGAATTCTGCACAGTCCGTTGGCTCTCGCGACCGCGAGCTCGACCTCGGTGCAATGCCTTCACGCGCTACTCTGCGAATGCGAATTACGAGGAGAGAGTGCAAAATAGGTGGTGCCTCCTCTGTCTCTACACATTCGTAAATGCGCGCGTGTCAAACGTCAATTAGTTTGAAGATGCTTTATTTGCGAATGAAGCTGAATTCGCGTGGATGACTCGAGTGGAGGGGGGATTATGAATTTTTGAATAGATCCTAATGAATGTTGGGTGCGTTGATATGTAAAGTCATTCTGCAAAAGTTCACATAATTATAAATGAAAGCCTGTAAACAAGTTGTAATTAAATTTTTCCAGGCTGCTTTGTGAACGATTGTGCGAAATTAAATTATTCGAAAGTACCGTTAAGCATCGTAAAACTTGCACAGCTCGGTGTTTTGTAACTTACGCTTACAACTTGTTAACTTATTACCAACTTGTGTATTTGCTTCTAGATGAATGTACAATTCTTGTGAATCGCTGCTAACGAGTCGACCATTTCATTGGTGCTATGACTATTAATATTATGGTTCAACTAGATTTAATGGGATTGTCTAAGCCACCGATTAGGCAAACGTAATTGTCACGTGATAAATAATGATAGGCAGGATCGCGATTCAAAAGAAATTATAACGAAACGATCGCGATTAAAAAGAAATGCCGTAACAAAGGTATTAAATAAATATGTTAATTTTTAATAAATATTCGAGGAAAAGCTGCAAATGCACACGCCAAACCCAAGTGCTCTTATTTCGGAATTTTATGAAAAGGTCTTGGCGAAGAAAGTCTTATTTTAAAAGTATATTTTTCAGGCGAGAGAATACGAGCTGTGAAACGAGACGGAGCTAACAATGAATACAAAAGCATAACGTTTCATCCCGAATTGACCTACTAAATTTGTCAGTAAGGTTGCTGTAGATTTACCTTGTGAATCGTGATGTACGCACAAATTTCTCTTTACAACGAAGAGTGATATTCATCGGTCAACATTAAAAAGATATTGAGTCTGACAATATATATGTACGAGCCATTAGTGAAAGATGCACTTTTATAAACCTGGCTGTTGTTAGAGAAATGTGAATGATCTTAAATGTCATTGAGTTAATATTAGCTGATTGTAATGGAAGAATAATTCAACGATTCTCCTGCTATCCATGGACCTAAATGTCCGCTGTATTTTTAGTTTAATTCGTCATTCAATTTTCATCAATGTACATTTCCTTTCAGTTACAATATAAATTGTCATGGCCTCGTATTAATCTCCTTTTTAAATGTCAATCTCCATCTTTGGAAATACGGAATCAGATAAAAAATAGAGAGTTTTCATCGAGAAATCACGTAAACACTTATTGACTAAAAGCGATAATTGCTGACATTTGAATAATTGATATTTGTCTTTATAAAGCTTAATTAAACGATCATTTTTCTGCTGCTGAGACTGACATTTTTGCTTATAAATTTTTCATCTTAAACATCCGCATCGCTGATTATCGGGCGTTACACGCTCATTTAGAACATTAAAAGTATTTCAATGACTTTATTACGGGAGAAATTCAGCCGACACACAATCAATCATTTTAAACAGTTTAGCCCAATGACAATTATAAATACCGATATTACAGATTGTGGCCTTTGGGATATGCCTGACTGAATTCTTGCCTTTTGACTTTCTTGAGAAGACCAATTGACCAAGGCGTCAATAATGGAGATTAAGTATATCTCGAGCTATTTCTTAAAAACTTACTCGCCTATTACTCGTCAAAGCAATCGACTTTTCAATTTCGAAAGCTGCTTTTTGAGTTTTCCGCTTTTGCCGAGCGAGCGATCGTCAAAATCCCGGGCGCATGCGCGCCGCGCGACCGACATTGGCTTGGTCGTTAGAATTCAATGTTTTTTAAGAGAGCGACACAGAGAGCAATTGTTAGGAAATGTTTTGCTGCTGAGCTTGGACGAGCGAGGAGCCGAGTACTCGATAATTAGGGTCCAAGTAAAGAGGGCTCACTATGATTTGGCTAGAGACGAGGCGACCTGGATGCTCGTCGAACCTAACATGTAGGCAACCTCGAAAGCAGGAATTGCAAGATATCGTCGACGATATATTGGCCTCGTTATAATTTGCGCTTCTGAAGTGTTTTAATGAAGCTCCGTGATCCAAGATCCAGGCTGTCTCCCTCCTGGGCGAATAAGGTTTAATTGACAGTACCACCTCGCGTTTGAATTTCGAAACACAAGGAGCAACGGCAGCTGTCACATGGCTACGAGCCTAAGTGAGCGATGCTGCTTCATTAAACTTCGAATCGGAACTCGAATACGTTTGGGAGAGTGGTTTGTTGGCACTTGGCAGGAGAGAGGAGAGTAGCGAGAGGCGAACTCTCTGGCCATGCAAAGGGCGAGTTTGGGCTTAATCGAGGAACTGACGAGCATCGCGAAATCGTAAATTTGACAGCCGCGAGAGAAGACTTGGCGAGAGACATGCTGAATAACCTTCGGCGAGCATTTCAATTTTCATTCGGATAGAGTTGAGAGTTTTGAGGATGGCTGGTAACTTTTGGCACAGCTCGCATCAGTACGTACGCTGGTTATCCGTGGCAATGTCCCGAAGCCCTCCATGTATTTTCTATGTAAATTCCATGTGCTCTTCTTTGTTTTCAGCCAGCAGTGGTTGTTGGACAAACAAGACTTGGTCAGAGAGAGGCAGCATGATCTGTCTGTTTTGACCGAAGAGGAGTATCAGAAGCTATTCATATTTTTCGCTAATTGTTAGTAGGCAGTCTGTTATTTTTTCGTTCAATTGAGGAGTCGCTGCTTTTGAAATGGTAATTAAAGGAATAACTTTGCGTTTTAGTGATTCAAGTGCTGGGTGAGCAGCTCAAGTTGAGGCAACAGGTAATTGCTACTGCTACCGTCTATTTCAAAAGGTTTTACGCTCGCAATAGCGTCAAATGCATCGATCCTTTATTATTGGCTCCAACCTCCGTTTTCTTAGCCTCAAAAGTTGAAGAATTTGGTATTATTTCTAATACTAGACTGATAACAACTTGTCAGACAGTTGGTATGCACGATCTTTACTATCAATTATTTACGGACTTTCTTATAATCAATCCATTTGCTTATACAGTTAAAAACAAATTCAATTACGCCTATTCGCAAGAATTTCCATATAGAACCAATCACATATTAGAATGTGAATTTTATTTACTGGAACACCTTGACTGCTGTTTGATTGTCTACCAACCCTATCGACCATTATTGACATTGATTCAGGATGTTGGCCCAGACGATCAATTACTTACCTTAGCATGGCGAATTATTAATGATAGTCTACGCACCGACGTTTGTTTACTTTATCCTCCTTATCAGATAGCAATTGGTAATGCAAAACGTTTTAATACAAACTTACGATTATACTTTTTTTTCTTCTATTTTTAAAGATAAAAGAAGATTAGAATTTGCATTTAAGAATGTTGAATAATTATAAAACTTATTTCCATTTGGCTTTACACATTTAATAAGTTTTACCGAACTTATCTGTTGTATATACAGATTCATTTTTATTTTCTCTCTGCTCACGTAGGTTAGAATGGAAACTAAATTTATATCAATATTTTGATGTTTTTATGATGATTATATTTATTACATGTTACCACAATTTATGGTTTTGTAGCATTTATTAAATTCTATTTTACATTATTTATTACAATGTTCTTAATTCACGTGTGATATGTCATTATATTATTATATTCAGTTTTGATTTTAATGTTGATGTTTACACTATTTACAATTAACAAAATATTTTATTAAATAAAATTACATACAAAAAAAAACAAAAACAAAAATCTATGATTTGATTTTTCATCTTGATTTTTCATTGAAATCATTATTGTAAATAAGGTCGATTTAAATGCCCGTTCAATAAATTCCTTATTATGAGTTTTTATTAATATATTGTTATAAAGTAGATTGTGGTTAAAAATTAAGATTTAAATAAATTCCTAAAGCAATGCCTTATTCAATAATAAATAGTGAAATTATCGTTGCAAGTGAGATATATGTTTATTTCTTTTATAGGTTGCCTGCAAATTGCATGCGTGATATTGCAAAAAGATCTAAAATCATGGTTTGCCGAGCTGAATGCTGATATGGAAAAAATTCAAGAAATTGCTAGGTACATAATTAACTTGTATGAGCTGTGGAAAACATACGATGAAAAGAAAGAGATCCAAGCTTTATTAAACAAAATGCCAAAACCAAAACCGCAGCGATAACTTTTAATAGTCGGTGTATAAATTAAGTATTGAACGTTTAGTTTTAATTCGTTTAATGTACATTAATTCTAATCATGTAATTTTATAGTGAAAATATATAATTATTTTATATGGTAACGCGCTAAATTATTATGCCTGAATAACAAAAATTCATATAATCATACTTTATTATTTATACAAAAAGAATTCTCATGTAAATAAGACTTTCTTAAGAATTTATACAAAATTATAGCTAAGTTTCATTAAAATTTTTTACAGTTACTTTTAGATAAATAACATTATAAGTAAACAAAAATAGATTTATTCACATATTAACAATTTCTATCAAATTACGAATCTTTTAATTTGCTCCTTTTGAATATCGCTTCCAGAACTTCTTTACATCGTCGTGTCCTGCTTTTGTGACAACCATCGTTCGTTTCCTAAATTAAATAATACATGCCAATTTAGTAATCAAAATTACATAATTAACAGTGAATATATCACGAATAATACAAGAAAGTCTGTTTGTCTACCTTTCGCTTTGCCAAATTAGAACACCTAAAGACACTGCATGATCTCGGAGAACTTCAAAGTCAGTTTGAGAGTGAAATTGACTGTACAAAACTCCTTCACTGAATATAAATCGATTCCTTTCGTTCTCCCACAATTTAATTTGATCTACAATAGTTGGCGGAAGAGTTGGAGGCCCAGCCTCGATCATTTTATTATGTGCGTGTTGATTTAAATATCCAACAATTTGAGTAGCTGTTATGCCACTTTTCAATGCTTGTCGAACCGAATCTCTCGTCAATATTGCCACAACCAGATTCGGAAATCTGTAAAAAACTATGCGTTATATAATAATACTAATTAATCGATATTTAATTCAGATGTGAGAGAGGGGCTTATCTTAAGGGCCAAGATTTTTCACATAATATATTTAGATATTTATAATTACGATGATCAATTACAATTGTTAGGAATAGCTTAAACTTGAAAGACTTTAAAGTATTTGAATGCACGCCAAGAGGCCAAACGCAAAAGTCAAAATACTATACCTGTAAAGTAGTTCGCAAAATAATCCAATTAATGCAACTTGTAAATTTGAATTTGTATAGGCATACACTCTATAATTTGTTTCGACAACGACATAACGTTCTTTTTCTAAGTCTCGCGACAGTGGCTTATTTTGTCCTGTGGCGATATTTAAAGCCAATCTCGTTGGATAGAATCTACAAATTATGCATTTCTTATCAAAGAAAATTCGATTTCACAGGCGCCATCGAGTACATACCTTCCAGCTTTCCTTTTACGTTGATATACGAGGCCAAACTCTCTCAAGTGCTGCAGAAATGTCAGAAGGCCGTGCATCATACCTTGCGTACTGTAGTCTTTACCGAGTGTCGAAAAATTTAATTGAAAAAGAAATGTCAAACACTCGACTAAATCTAAGCCTCTCGCCTCTACGGTATCCAAATATTGAAGAATAAAGTACCAAACCTAGGTTAATTGTTAAAATATTTTCTAAATATCGCACAATCGTCGAGCAATTTTGAATAAAATGCCTATTTCATTGGATTTTCTTACCTGCGCTGCAGTATCCAGCAATAAAAACTGAAAACCGGCTTGGGTAATAACAGGACTGCCATCTTCTTCATCCCGTTTCATAAGACCAGCATGTAATAAAATTCTAACAGCGTCCGCGGATATGCCTAACACATTTGATGTTAAAAACTTAAACATTAAGCTTCATTGAAATTTAATTATTAAAATAATACTGAGAAATCATTAGTTTCTATGGCTAATCCAAAATCAAAATACTGAAAAACAAGATTTAAGAAAAAATATCATGATAATTGTTCCAGACGTAATTTACAATTTTAGTGACATTTCTCGCCTCATTGTACATTTATCTACAATATGCCAAGCCAGACACCTACCTTCCTGTTGCTGCGATCCAACCATATAATGCAACACGCACTCCCACCTTTCTAGAGCATAAGAGTCCAGAAAAGCGACATCCCTAGGTTTACTATCGGTCTCGAGCTGATTGGACATTGTCCACGACGTACCACCTCCCAACAAAACAATTTTCAAATTTTTCTTAAACGTCGCATTGAGTATCCAGCCAGGTAGACCTCCCGGTATCGACGCCTCTTTCCATATATTCAACTCATTCATCACCTGCACAACATTAAGGTGAGCGTCCACGTGAAGCTTGGAACACCAGGACGCTATTACAGCCTGTGGCACCGGCTGCTCCACAAACAATAGCCTCATAACATAATGCCTCGCTATCT
The DNA here is from genome assembly GCA_030522565.1 of Ceratosolen corneri. Lineage (NCBI taxonomy): Eukaryota > Metazoa > Arthropoda > Insecta > Hymenoptera > Agaonidae > Ceratosolen > Ceratosolen corneri. Next base: position 4,927 of record JAPYYT010001670.1, on the reverse strand, counting down.
CCGGCAATTCTCTATAAACGGCCAAGCAAATCGGAGGATTGTTGTAAAGTTTATTCAACATCTCCGGCGACCTCAGCTTCAAATATTCGTACAGGTCCTTGCACTGCAGCCCCATTGGCTGCAGCAAATTCTTCCCGCTGATTGTCGTAGCCATCTGAAACATCGAATCATGCTCGACATAAAACCAAACGCACCCTATTATTAACACCCACACCACCTCCAGCAAATCAATCCACTCAATAACATTGCCAAATACTAACCTTAAAAGCCAATGGCAATACGGCAAGTCGATGGATATGTGAAGTGAATTTATCGTTACATCAAGGCAAATATATCCATTAGAGCATATTTATCCATCGAAGGCTCATATTTCATTTATTTACAATGCGAAGAGGGCCAACTCGCACAAGGCCTCCACGACACACACCACACACGACAACGAGCCGGTGAAAAATCAGTTGAACATTTGCCAGACGACCGCAGCGCCCCCACCCCCACCCCCCACCCCCCTACAACCGGTCGCTCGCCAACCGCCCACAGATGGCGCTCCGCATCCCACTCCGGAAGAGCCGGGCTCTCCCGTGTCCAGGAATCCGCGACAACGGACAACCGGAAGGCCGCTGCTGATGCTGCTCGTCCTTAAAAAGAGCGGCTTTTGCTTTCGGATTCCAGCCCATGCGTCTCAGGCGAAACGAAATCACCTCCCCCACAAACCAACGCGATCGATAACAAAATTAATCCTCCTTGTTTGCCGCTGCTGCTGTTGCCGCTGCTGCTGCTGCTGCTAATGTTGCGAGAACTGTTTCATACGAGATTAATTGAAAGATCAACGTCGAGAGGGCATTCTTATAAAGAACAATGGCATTTCGCACTCGGCGACATGTTTTATTTAAGCGGCTCGGTTGGCGACTTTGGCCAGCGTCGGAGCATCGATGGACGCCATCGGCCAGCAACTCTTACTCATTGAATTATGAAAATAACATGGGAAATGGAATTGGGATTTCAGCAGGCGAGTTGCAACGGCATCGGCATCTTAACAACCTCGCTCGTTTAACAACGAACAACTCGCCGAGCTGTGAGTTGTGATGCGATAGGGAAGTAAGAAGCAACGATCGCCACATAATGCCAATTGTATTTGCATTGTTTGGATAAACGCTGAAAAATTATTAATGGGAGCGTCTTCTGACTTTATTTCATTTCGATTAGTTTTGTAAATGGAGCCACCGTTTGTTATCTCGTCGAATGAAAAGAAGATACAGTTGTATACATAGACTCTTGCCTCTTGTCACCTGGCCGATGCAAAATTCAATTGTCATTGTCGTTTGCCTGCCGCTTTAATATTGACGATTGAATTTCTCAACTGTGACAATGATTAGAAACTAGTTGGTAATTGATAAGAGTCGATAAGGGAATTGAAGTGAGCTCGATAAAAGCTCGTGCTCAAATCGATCATATCTTGTGATCTCAAATATAAATATAAAATGCTGGCTCACAAAAATAGCGCCGTGATTAATCGCACGAGCATTCACGATTGGAATGCTAAGTTTTTGTACGACTTTTAAATACAAAATTGGGTGCACGCAAGTGCAATGCGCCGTAATCTTACGATCTAATTTTACATGCTCGATTCGGCAGAGTCGTTTGGGGAACGTAAATTGATTGTTTATTTAACTTTCCGTTCATTTATGTCCTCGCTTTAACCGCCCTCGCCAAGAGATTCCAACATTCGAACTCAAAGTGAAGTCGAGAGGCCCTATTACATTCAAATTCTCTTGATTTATCGGCCATCGCATTCTCAACATTATCTCCAAATATTCCCAATTGATGGCGAAAAATCGAATTATGGCAATCTGTCAATAGGCTATTCACAACGCACATTAAAAGCCGAGATCAGTCTTTTGAGCCACACATGTGCTTCAAAGGTTTTAAAAATAAAAGCGATGAATAAGATAAGAGCGATTCTCGTGAAAGGATGAAAAATGCTTGCTGCTCGCTCGCTAACAATTGGCTTTCACATTTTCTTTTCTAATATTGAAAAATCATAAGCAACAAGCCTTAGCTCGATTTCTCCTCGGCTCGTGCGGATATGTTCGCGCGTGTGCGTACTATCTCGCTCGAGATTTTTGCCCGACATCATCAATACATACGTAGTCTCGAAACTAAATAAAACGTCACTTGAGAACCTCTTGAGCATTCTTGAGCGTATCACGCATCATAGGTCGAGCAAGGATTCTCTTTTGCTCGTACACACGCACAATGGCGCTCGTGAGAAATGTTGAAAAGAGTAAACAAGCGCATTTAGTGAATGCCACTTCCGCTTGATAAGACCCGCAAGCATTGTTAATTACATCATTTTGTTCTCGCCTCCCTCTTCATTCTCTCCCTCTCTATTGGTTCTTTTTAAACACGACAATGTCATTTTCATTTGTCATGTTTAACCAGCATTCATACTTTTGCATGCGTAATGTGAGAGCCGAAGTAAAGTTTTTTTTATACGCCATAGTTTTTCTAATAAATTGAAAATTCTCTCTCTCTCTCTCTCACTTATACCGATAGTACTTTCGCTGTATGCAGAGCTATAGTTATCAGACACTGTCAAATGTTTGAAGTAATTCTATTCATTCGTGACCTATAATTGCATGTAATGGAAAAATTTATCTAAACTTTTTTATCCTAATCTAGCTTCAATTTATAATAAATGACGAATAAAACAGTAATCGATACAATAAGACTTTCCGAAATTTTTGCAAATGATGGATTAATTTGAACTAAGCGACAACAATATACATCCACTGTACTATTAAATGTATCTCCAACATTTAACATTACACGAATATGTATAAGTGTAACTTATTCATTTGTCCAATAAGATCTTTAAATTCTTTCATTTTCTACATCGTAGCACAATTATACTTTGTCATTCGCTAAAAAATTATCTATTTCTTAGAGAATTTTTATAGAAATATTTAAGCAGAATTTTATGGAGTAATAATATAAAGCTTATCTGTTTTTTGCAATATAATCTATTCGTTTTATTTAAAAATCGTTTTATTAAAAAATTTATTGAAAAATGAGAGTAATTGAGGCATTTCCTTGCGAGTTTTGCAATAAATTAAAGTAGATAATATTATTCGATACCTTCATTGCAGCCAATATTCAGTTTCTAAAAATATTTTGTATGCTTTGAAATCTTACAATTTCAAACAATCAAAGCTAAGTTTCATTATGATAATATTGAATAGTTGAGCATTGGAGATCCCTATTACATATTTTGCGCCAAATTGTGTAACGAGTGGTACGGTTTCAGTAAAAAAAAAAAGTTATACAAGAAAGTATAAGCCTTTGTTAGGAATAAAATATTTTGCTACAATACCGTTAGAGCGATGTAATATTTATAACCGGCAATGCTGCTTTAAATTTGATGTAAAATACGTCGCGCTACATCAGCCTTTTGAAAAATAGTCGAGCAACACAGTTCGTTAATATTTTCCTTTTGCGTTTTTGTTGGAACGAAACTTTATTAATAAATCATCGCCCGTTACATAGAAATTGCGCGTTACAAGTAATGCGTTTCTGCAAATCATTTATTTTTAAGATAATTATTCGCTCTTACGTGCCCTTCTTTTTATAATTTTCACCTTCAGGATAAATAACATTGAGATTTAAGTGAGCAATAATAACTCATCGGGAAAGAAAATAAGTAAAAAGTCGAAAAAATTGTTGCAAAATGTAGTTCCAATGCTTATGTAGTACGCGTGCATTATTGCGACTAATACTGAAAATATACAATTGACAGAAAAACGTTTATCTAATCTTCTAACGTATCCGAAAACAAAAAAAACATTACATTTATAATTGCTATAGATTGATGATATTGTAGCCGCGACATTATTATTCAAAGTTCAATTATCATTTAAAAATATCCGAATATACGAATATAGTCGAATGACATTTTCAATTAAATTAATAATTACATTTTTTCTTCGACGTGCCGTAGAGAATTGGATTGGTATAAAAAAAAAAAATAAAACAAAACAAAATAGAACAAAAGTCATATTAAGAGAGCTTGATAAAGATAATCGCATAATCGCTTTTCAACAAATTTACTCATACATGACGTGATTATCTGCATGTTTAACAAAAGCCAATGCTTAGTATCTCCCATAGCTCGTGTAATTTTGCTTAGATAAAAAATCTAAATATACATATTTGTTAATTAAAGTTTTTAATATCTTATGTAATTGCACTCTGTGCAAGAGACTTTGCGTTCGCACGAGAGACAGATGTGTGGTAGGAAATGTTATGTATCCATTATAAATGAAGACGGCAATTGAAATTAATTTAAATTTTCATACTGAACATTTGCAGTTGAGCGTAGAACGGAAAGTTGTCTCGGCATTGGAGTTTAATGTAATCCTGCGAATAATCAACCGCTCAAATAATCTTCATAAAACAGTTTTATAATTAATAATAAAGCAGCTAGATGAAAGCAATTGGAATCGGTAATTGCGCGTTTTATCGTGGAAAGTGTGTGTTATCCGCAATGCATTGGGCACGATTTTCTAATTTTAATGTCCTCCATTGCTTGAATTGCCGACACTTTAAACATTACGTGAAATTCGAGCGCCTTACGATCGAAAGGATGCGAAACACGTTTCTAAAATAATATTTTCACCTCCCAATCTCCGTGAAACAGCATTTCACGATGAGATCATATTTTCTCAAAAAGGAGGAGTAAAATTTCACAGCGCACCTTTAAAGGCAACATATATATATATATATATATATAATAAATACGAAAATAGTAAAGAAAAAAGGTCGTTCGGTAATATTTTCCTCTCCCATCGATCGCGCGAATTATCGAATGTTCCGGCGCGGCCAGGGGCGGGGGCCCTGGGGTGGAGGGGGACGGGGGAATCAAAAAAAA
>JAPYYT010001669.1:0-66746 GCA_030522565.1 Ceratosolen corneri | reverse complement strand
TCTAAATATATCTTACTAAATGCAATTATTTTTTTTTGTTTTTTTTTTTAAACAAAAATAATACTTTTAATTTATAAAAAGTGCTAGTCTGTCGCTTATCTCGGGGTTTCAACATTACATAAACTCTATAATTATTTGATCCTCACTCGAACGAAGCATAATCGGCTTAAGATTAAACATTTTCAAAATATTTTAATAGATAAAATTTTTTAATTTACAAGTTTTAAAAAGAAATAAAAAGTTTAATTATTAAAAGTTGAAAAAATATTTATAAAAAAATGCTAATTCTGCTACAGAATTTCATTGAATTTTTTTTATGGTTTTAAAACGTAAATATTAACGTATGGATGTTCCTATTTATACAAAATAACTATAGACATTTCATAACAATGTAAATAAGCATTTCTGAAACCGAAATATATATTTTGAAGCAAAATAATGTTGTTTATATAAAATAGTTTAATCTATTTTTTTCATTTTTTTTCGTTATAAATTTTTATATTAACATTAACCACGGTTCGGGAAAAAACGCAAGTCTACTGTGAAAATAAAAATATTTGCAGCTATATGTATTCGCAATATATAAATGACGTAACATAATTTATAAAATGTATTACTTTATTTCATCTACTTTTATAAAAATATACATTATATATTGCAAGCAATTGCCATCCACTAAAGATGCTTTTTCAAAATTTTGTAACTTTCATATTTTCTATTATCTGCGGAATTTAATCTTTTTCTTTTCGTTGACGTATTGAATACTCAACACTGGCTAATTTTTTCTAGGCTTCCTTTATTACATTCAATGAAACCTTGTATTGAAATAATCGCATCTAACAGAAAATCGTTGGTTTATTGTATTTAAATATTGATGAAGTTGAAAGAAAAAAGTGTTGGTACAATAATTGTCAATCAATGAGATAGCTTTACTGTACATAATTGACACGATTCATCTAAACTTATAGATGTCATATGCACACTTGCCTATTTTTATAGTTATATGATAATTTGATACGAATGGACAATCAACTCAAGTCAACTAGTGTATTGCGATGTCTGCACAGACAAGTAAAAGTAGCTAATTAAATGAGCAAAACAATTAAATGGTCCATTGGAATTAAGTGTGGAGTTGAAGTGTCTTCTATTCTCGACACCTCGGAAAAGCGCGCATTTAGTATTGGAAAAATAAATTGAAGAGCCACTAGTCAAGAGCGAGAGAGCGGGAAGTGGACGAGAAGTGAGTGAGCGTATCACTGTCCCACCGGCGGAGGCTTTCATCAAGACTTCATTATATCTGCGTAAATGTATTATGACTTCTGATTGAGTGGAGCCACAATATATATACCCTAGTACCCAAGTCCGTCGCTTTGTACTTGGTCTCCAATCTCCGAGCACTCGCCCGCTCCATTATCTCCTTCCCCTTTTCTCTCCCTCTTGCCCTCTCTTTCACCGGCGAAGTATTGCAACCCGGTTGCGAATTCACTCGCCAATACCATTAGTAGGGACCCATGAAAAGTGGCGATTTTCCTTGTGGTTGATAATTAAAGTTGTACGAAACATTGAGGGCGCGGCATTCATCACTTCAACTTACTTTTCTGGATTATTCGAAAGTGCAAGATGTTCGTGCAATTGGATCGTTCGTAAATTAGCATACAATACACTACATAATTTCAATTATTTCCAAGATATCTGACACTAATTATACTTGGCAAGCTAAATTTAATCTTTATAAGGTTGTAATTTTTATGTATAGTTTTAAAAACGATGTTAAAAAATATTTTGCTAGTTTTCTTAATATTGTACCGATTTAAATTACAATATATTACATTTCTTACGAAATATCTAATAGAATCCAAGAAATACTATTATTTTCCGAGTTTCCTATTGTAATCTCACTCACAGTTACTCAATTTTTCTAAATTAATCAAAACTGTTTAATTAAATATAAAATATGCTTTATAATTCATTTATTATACACTTTTTAATTTAGTATTATTAATACGTGTAATACTAACCGAGGCTCTATTTTCGAATAATTTTTTAATTGAAATCGAATTATAGCGTTAATCCAATATAAAGGTTATATCCTCGAATATTTCATCTACCATGATTGTTAAAAGAAAGCAGCCTTCCTAATTTCACAAACCTAAATCAACCACAACGATGCATCAGCAAAGAATTTTGATAATCGTTCAACAGAGAAAAGTCAGGCAATAAGAGCGCATATGTCAATCAGCCGTGTCGGCCCACGATTTTCATAGCCACGTTAAATAACAGAAAAGCCGTAAGAGGAGCTTAATGATACTGAGAAGAAAAGGCAAATAGACTTTGAAGAGACGGCGCTCCGGTTCGCTTAATCCGGGCAAATTAAAAGTGCCTGGCTCCACCTCTTTTTCTCTTTTCAAAGAATCTTTCTCTATAATTCTCGACGCTTTATCTTTTTTATCGGTGACACGTTGCGCTCCAAAAGCATATTTACATTTATATACGTGTGTGTGTACGCGTGGTCTCGTGTTTTCCGGCTATTCGCTTCAGCTCCATTTACAGAAACCCCATCAAAGGGATTGTGGCATTATGCTTTAGAGTTTAGGAGGCGGAAGATGCCCTCTCGAGTGAGTACCCGACCGCGACTCCAACAGCAAGAGCCTGCCTCCTTCTTTCTGACGCCACGTTTCAAATCCTCTCTGCACTCCCCCTGCCCAGTCACTCTTTCTCAGTCCATTTCCCCTTTGGCTTTCCCTATCTCGTTGCTTTAACTGTCACATTCACTCTCGACCCATTACTTCAGTGCTAATTCGGCATTATCTTTGTCAAACATTCGAAATTTAAATTTTAATATTTACTTTTGATTGCCGAAATCTTCCAATAAATCAGCAGTAAATCATTACGAAACTCTTCATTTAAAATACTTTGTTTTACAATTTACAATAATTACAATTCAAACGGAAAATTAATTAAAAATCGTAAAAGTATCCCGAGGCCTATCAGCGGTATTTTGAGTAATGGATTTAGTTAAATGAAAATAAATAGTTCAATGCAAATAAACCAAATTGAAGGAAGTCAATTTCTCATAAATATTATTGTTGTATCATATAAAGAATGTCACTGATACATCGGTAGGCAGCAATAGATTTGTCTAATTACTAAACTAAAAGGCACAGAATGGGTAGAAACTTGCTTCTGTCACTTTTTTGGAATCGAAATCCTTTTTTCGTTCTGCGTATCTGGCTTTCATGCGGGTTCAATTGAAAGGGAAAAAGCTCGCGCACTGAGCTGAAGGGTCGACAGGATAGCATCAGACGGTAAACGAGTATTTAACTTTGTGAATAAATAAAATGCATCACATGCAACAAGCTTGTGTACAGCAAAGAAAGAACTAGCAACGACAACCATGGAACCGAAGAGGAAGTAGAGACTGAAAAGAGCACTACTCGCGCTTCATCGCGGACTTCAAAAGCCATTTGTCTCACTGAATTTCTTCGGCCGCTGTTTAGCTTTCATTCGTACTCTATCGTACATTCACTAGTGTTTATACACCGATGTACTTTTTGCTTTTGATAAGAGACGAGTCTTATTACTTCGTCACGTCTATGCTTTCTGTCTCGAAATTCATCAATGTTAGTCCATTTTTACGCGATTTTCTTTTCATAGCTTAACATTACGAAAACTCATTTGCTAACAAGCGTATTCGAAATTTGATTACAGGGATTTACATTTTTGTGAGACAAACTTAGGTGATTGCAGAGTATTATAAGTAATTAGAATTTAAAGGAAAGTAAAGTGCAAAGTAGATTATTGAATAAAAATTGAGGAAAGTAAGCTCAGTGCACTTGTTACAATAGAGAATTAATAAAGATCGTGTTTTGCTAATGATATGGTCGCTAGTACAGCAATATCCCTATTATTTTTTTATCGCGAATTATAATTAAGTCTGAGTCTCTAAATTCCTAGATAAAATAATAAAGGACCGCAAAGCACGTAGCTCGCAAAATTACTTTTGAAATTCAAATCGATTCACTTAGGCAGCGAGGGTAAGCGCGTCAATGTTACATTTAGCATCGGAGCAAGTTTGAACGATCGCGAATTCTCGTTACGGTGTACCAAGTTTCGAAGTGCGTGCACCGCGGTACCGCGTCCGACCCCACCTACTTCTGAAATTCGAAAGGGTAGTAATCACAAGCGTTTGCCGGCAAATTTCAACTCGAGTTCAAACGCAAACGGAAACTGTTCTCATCGCTCGCCAGCTATGTCAATTATAACGGTATTATACCACACGCCTATGGAACGACCTTCCCATATCTTCTGAATTGTTACCAACTTCCAAGAATAATGTTTTATTTTCCATCATTATTTCGTATTGCGTCGTTTCTCTACCCGTTGGACCTTGAACTACGGCATGGCAGAGGCAACATGACTAACCGTCTCCTTATTTTCATTATACTTGTTATCTTAACAATTAAGCAGTAGGAGACTGAATATATTTTTATAATTCAAGCCGCGTTTTTCAAAATGTTATTTTTTAGGATCTTAAGATTTATGGAAATTTCTTATTTGAAAGTTTTTAGGATAAATTGTAAGAAATTTTTGGTGTTCGTAATATTTTGTTTCTGCCTTTCTTTCTGTTTCAAAGTATAATATAACATTAATAAAAATACAACTATCGAACTATAAGGCTGAAAAGCAGAAAGGAAACAGCAAGAAGTAAGAACGTAAATTCTTGCCGTTTCTCCCTCTATCTATTACAAACTCATGTATTCTCTCTCTCTCTCTTTCTATCTCTCTGTATATATATATATATATATATATATATATATATCTCAAAGCTATAAGATGTTCGAATTGAATTTGCAAACTTGCAGATTGAATTCCAACTTGCCTATTATAGGGTGCGTCTGTTACGGTTAAGAGCCTGGGCCAACGGGAATTAATGTCGATACGCTACAGCGAGGTCGAGGATTACCTCGACTACTCTCCAAAGGATTGCAGCCACATTGTCTTATGCTGCTGGTCCGCAAGCTCCTCTTCAAATTTCTATGTTAAGTAATGTCGGTGCCGCTGCTTATGCTTATCACATTGCTGCTCTAACGCGATTTGATCGCCTCTATACCAACGATTGACTCCAAAACCAAAGCACTGCAGAAAAAATAATCGTTCTTTGATAATTCTTGCTATCGAATCAAAAGCTTTGAAAACAAGTTATCAAGTCGTACCATTACTTTCTTCGATTTTTGTCATAAAATTCGAGTCCTTCAAGTCCTAGTAGAGCAGAAAGATTTCATTCATTACTAGTATATTTTAATTAATTTACGGTTTGTCGCAGTTAAAGTGAAACATAAATTACTAAATGTAAATTTAATAAAATCAAACAACAGCATGAGCTTCAATAATAACAAGGAAAACGCAAGAGTGTTTTAGATCTTGCTTTAGAATGTATTTATCTCCCGGTCGAACTGCAATCCAGTGATTACATACCTGAAACAGAGAGACAAAAAAAATCATGAATAGACCGCTAATGTGGTCTTTATTTTAATAATTAATAGGAGAGCTAAGCAGAGAGAGATAAAGGCATTGAGTCACTAGTTCGATAAACTAAGCCCCACAACTCTGAATTTACATCTTACTAGCTGAACGGGGGAGAGAAAAAGGTTAGAATTATTCGCATACGCATACTTTGGCGGCAATTTTCAATGAGTAACAAAGCCGAAATAATTCAAAGCTCAACGAAGGCGCGTCTACTCGTTGAGCTGAGTTCACGACGCTGGAAAATGCTCTCCCTGTTACTCTCAAGCTCAGCTTTACCCCTCCCCCCTACCCTGAAGCCATCGTCCATATATCCCCGCCCCTGTAGCCATAAACGCAATAACTGGGGAAGGGTTAGACCAGGACACGCGCGTAAATGTAGTTATAAATAAATCCAGAAGCTCTTAATGCTTGTGCAAAGGAGGAAGGCGAGAGAGCGCACAAGACGTTGTCGAGCCTTGTACAACGTATATACACGCCAAGGCGCCAACGTCTAGTCAACGTTTTCCTTCGCTTAGGAATGTAGTTTCAGTTCAAGCATAGGCTTTTATGGGATCAAAGTTCATTCAATTAACTCGGCGTCTTCTTTTTAATTAATCGCTTATTATTAATAAGAAGGGAAATTTTTTCTAAAACGAATTTTCAATCCTTTATTCTTCTTAAGCACCTAATTTTTAATCTTACAGTTAAGGTTCGCCATCCGCATAAATCCCTAAATGCTTTCTTATTAATAAAAAAAATGTATAAGCTCTGATAGTCATTAAATCAATGTCCTTGTATGTTCTAGTTAAGTAATATAAAATAATATAACTCGTAGGAGCATTGATCATAGCTAAAAATGGTCACGACAGTTATTCAAATTTCAAACTGTATTATGTACGATATATATATATATATATGTAAGGTAAAGTCTTGAATTTGCAATGAAAATTAAATCCTCTTTGCTCGCGCAATATTTCCGATAATAAGCTTATCTCTAAATTTAGGCAAACTCCGTCGAAATTATTTTATAAACCAAACAATGCCAATTAAATCCGTCAAATTTCAGAAATATTCAAATGAAATAATTAATAAAAAAAAAAAAGAAAAGAAGATTTTCAAATACGGGGACGTATTTTAAAGAAATGAGTAAATGTAATTCGGTAGAGCCACACCCACTTTAAGTCGTTATACAAAGCAAGGATTTTTCTTAGGCGCGTGCTAAGGACATCGGCGCGCGTAGGACTCTTTCGCTCGAGCATTTCTCGCATTGTTACCACTGGGGTGCACACTGATGAGGATCCCCCATTCTCGCGATTTGAGGGACGCGTGTCGACACATATGCCCGTAAATGCACACCGAAAGCAACGGAACCAAGGAGTCTAGTTACGCCTTCTCGATCTCAACCGACTTTTGTATGCTGCTGCACGTATCTGCTTTTGCAGCCGACAAGCACTTGTCGTTTACTTGCATTCCATCTAAGTCTCGAGTACGAACGAGTGAACAAGTTGACGAGCATTATCGAGCAAGATTTTTCTCTTTCTTGAGAACCTTCATAACTTTTAACGGTATCGTCAGCCTAACGAAGATACCTCACCTTTTGAAGTATTTTTTTTATCGCTAGTCTTACTTATAATTAATTTCGATGGCAAACGTTTCTCGTAGTAAACAGATGTGAAAATTATGGAAATTATGTATTTTCACTTAAACATGTGTCGTTGAATGGCTTAGACGTTTCGTTTTAGTGTATAATAAAGTAACCGGTTGACATAATGCATTCAATTCAAAGGTAAAAGTATGGAGCAATTCCGGTTGGCGCAGCGCCATCCGCAGTACCAAACCGCGAAGTCGTGAGATTCATAATAAAGGCAAGAAAGTAAATTTATGCTGTTGAATTGCAGAAGTTGGGGTATCACCACGCAATTCTTTTCCACGTCTCGTCACTCCGATAAGCAACGAAATTTTATAATTGTTATTGGCTACTATAATTGGCCAGAATTGGCAGGCCACTGTGCATGCACACGTCAAAGAAGAGGCTGAAAAAAGCAATTACCTCGTCGATGAAAGGGAACAGATAAGACCGGTGGAAAACGATAACAAATGAGCACTCAATCCTCGAAGCATTTTCCTTTACCCTCGTGTGGAAAATGTTCTCGCGAAGGGATAAGAAGATCGAGATTGCGCCCACAGGAGAGCCATAAGGAAAGCCATGGCTTCGCTCGTCTTGTACGTCTGTCGAGAATCGGGCGTCGCAAGAGTCGCCATAGTCATACAACGCGGGTGAAATGAGTCGCGAAATTGTTTCCGTCTGGAATTTATCAATTTTCTTTGAAGGCATTCTAATTACACTAATTTGTTTGTCTTAGGGGGAATTTGGTGGGGCAGGGGAGGAGGGAATAAATGTTTGCCCTCGCTCCATCTCTTTGGCTTTCTTCTAGTTTTATCGGATCTCGCTATGTTACATGAGTAGCGAAGCAGCGAAGAATCCTCGTCGTTTAATCTTTAAGCGCGCGTGTCCCCCGGATCCTTTTGGGACGTGGGATGGAATGAAGCGAGCGCAAGCGTGTTCACTTCAAACTCGTCGGCGCCACTAGTTCAGCTCTTGTGATTGCCATTCAGCGTGCATTCACTGTTAGATCAAATCTCAACGTAGAAATATGAACTCAAGCAACACACGGACACTCGATTACGGGGAATAAAAACGCGCAAGAACCACTCGTGGCTCTTGCGTAGATAATAAAACAGATATTCTATGTTTTTATATTTTTCTATGTATATTTGTGATAGCAAGTTATCAGAGAGCTGCTATCTTTATAACTTTTGTTATTAAGTTGTGTTTATAAATAAGTAACATTTGCTCAGAGCTTCTGTTATTAATCTTAAGATTATTCAAAGCAGTTTTTTAATCTTCAATGTACAATATGGATAACTTCGGCATCTTCAAAAAGGAAAAAAAACAGATTATCATTGAATTATTAAACAAACTATTTTCAACTGAATGTATATAAAAATAGCTTTAAGTTTTAAAATTTAACTCAATTCCTATTGAACAGCTAAATTATACCTTTTATTGATACTGACGTATATATATTTTTTTTCTAAATCTTTTCTCTTAAAAAAAAGTTCATTTTACTTTCAAAATTAAATTACGAAGGTAATGCATAACGCATTTCAAATACGATGTATGTTTGAATGCATGGCTTGTCAACTACATAAACGCCATCTGGTTTTAAAATTAGATAATTATATATAAAGAAAATAAAATAAAGCGTAAAAGAAAGCATGTAAAAAAGATGAAGTATTGTGAAGTATTGGCGATTAAAATAGCAATCCAACGTAGCATGAGAAAAGGGTTGTATATCACTCTCCTCTTCCCTTCAATATAATACCGAAAGGCTGAAGGAAAAGAAAGAGAAAAAACTTTAAAGAGAACGAATTGACGGACAGATCTCGAAAGACAAAGATCGATCGACGGGAGAAACGCGAAATGGAAGCGAGAAAGCAAATGAAGGATCGGAACGTGCGGCAGTCCTATGCTCGCAATCATTAATCTCGACTGGGCGCGAAACTTTACGCGCGATCAATAACCGCGAGTGAGTGAACAGGATTCCTTTCTCTTAATTATTCTCGTTGCTCTGTGTTGTTTCGCGCCAATTTTATTGTTCCATTTATCAAAAATCGCCCCACCGCTAAACAAAGTCACGAGCTCTCGATTAAATGGTAAATTGACTTTCGCCCTAGAAAATTGTCGATTTAACAAAGGGGCGCGAGCTACACTTTAAATCGGCTTTTTCCAAAAGCTTTCAAATATAAGTTGTGATTCTTATTGAGCAATCACCATTGTTTAACGACATCGAATTTTTATAAATATTCTTTCTATAAAGTACAAAAGAATTTTTTATTGGATTTATCATTGAAGATGAGTAGCCCATGAAATTAAAATAATTTTAATATTTCACATTAAACAAAATACTCATTGAATGAAATATTTGAATTAGAATACGTTTTTTTTCAATGTTGTTTTTTCTCAACAGATGTACTATTATCTTGGAATGAGACATTGAAGGTTTGTTAAAAGCTACGGTGTTACGAATAAATGTATCATCTTTCATATACCAGAGTTCGATTACTTATTCGATCTCTTCTATAGAGAATGTGAATTTAAGTTGAAATTACATAATCCGCATAGGGTTCGGTTGGTGCGTGCCTCGTCTGGGACCATAGTGGCTCATACATTATTAGAACAATAAAATATTTCGCAAATAGACTATCGTATTACACAATGAAAAGATAATGATAGCCCTCGAAACTTTTTTATCCATATTATTGCTATTAAATTATTTATGTTGCGGATCATAACAATAAAGATTTTATATGTATGATACCATCGACACTCTTATAAAATCCTCGAGTATCATTAAAAAGTTGAATCTCCTGAAATTTTCTATTAACAATGTTCTGAATATCAAAAAACTTTCGAAAGAAAAAGACTAATCAAAGGATTTAGAGGCACGCGTATACGCGTAATCGGATTTGTTGCTACTGTCGAGGTGACCCTCGTTCGTAGTGATCGTATACTGGATTACATATAACGGGAGTACGGCAATAACGTCTTGACAAAAGTTGACGTGGTAGTCCGAGGACAATCAAATGAAAAGAAATTCGCACGGCAGCAATGAAATCTCGCTTTTCATCATATATACAAAGTATATCAAACAACAACCCTTGATACACAACTCAAAAGAAGAAATGTATATATATATATATATATATTGAGAGAAAGAGAGAGAGAGAGAGAGACAGTAGGAGAGGTAAGGTATTAAATTTCGCGAACTCATGCACACCTATTCACATATATATGTACAGGGAGTAAAGTTCGGTGGCCGAAAAGGAAAACAGAGGTAGAGATATGATGCATAAGGAGGGAAAGAAGAAACGAGACATTCAGATAAAGATATGGAGCTCAGGAGTCGTGTGGTGGCTGATATCAAAGAACGCAAGTGAACCAAACACAATACGGCTAAGCAAGAGATGCTGATGTGATTGGATTATACGGGTACGTAGTAGTGGACCGATGATCCATTGTCTCGTCACGTCCTCTCCTCTCGCCTAACCACTCGCGAGCTCTTTTATCTCAATCCCCAGACTTGCTGTCTTTCCATCTCGTAACCACGTATCAGTCCATATCGAGTGAGCATCCATCGAAAGTAGCATAGCCGCCTCTGTATGCGTGCAGCCAGGACAAGCACACGAGGGGTTAGAGATGAGAGCGAAAGACAGAAAGGGAGTCTCGAGTTGTTATATCATAATGCGGCTCACTTGTTACTCATACTCGCCGATATTCTATATGTGGCAAAAGCGGAAGCGAGCTTGAAACTCTGCATTTACAATAAGATTAGTGACCGAAGTAATGGCCCTCCAAGATTCCAGCTACCGACTGATATTTTTAACTTATGGCTTTCTAAAATGACGTTTCATATCGTCCGATATATTTCGATACTTGCACTGCAACTACAACATACTTCACATTAAAACATTTTGCAATTATTAGAAGGCTAACGTTACTAGTACGTACTGCAACAACTTCGTTGCAATACGGATCATTATCGGTAAATGACATAAGCCGTGCTATTCGTATCAGACCCAAAAAAATCGGCATATTACGCTTTATAAAAGTATTATCAATAATTTAAAAGAGAAGAAATTATCTCTATATTTCAAAACTAGACATTGAAATAAAATGTGTCGAAATATTTATAAATAAAACAAAAAGACTTGTATTTGGATCTGTGCTGCTAAATGGGTCATCGATAGCCAGTGCTACAATAAGTTGCATAGTAATTCGTGAGATGGAACCAATATACGTATGTATAGTACTTGTACGTAAATGTATGTATAGAATTTTTTATATCTATTTCGATATTTACTTATGATTATTTAATTATTCAATTTATGATTTAATAATTCGTATACGAAATTTTGTGTGCGCAGAAAGGCAATATTGGTTACAGAATAGGGCATAAATTAATATTTAAAAAAATTGATAACTACATGCAATAAAACGAAAAACGAAACATAATTATTCAAAGAAATATTAATTCAATAAATAATGCTTTGAATGCGTAATTTAATTAACTTTCGTTGTAAGATAGCATTTTATGTTTTTGATTTGACTTTATTATTCGACTAGAAATAAGTACGGAAAATTAGACTCCTCGTAATTGCTAAATATTTTATCTGATAAATTTTAAAGAATATAAAAAATTTAATTATAGTAATAGAAGAATAGATGAGCCAAAGATAAGCAAAAGCGTGTGAGACGATGCTGATCCTGATGAAAGTATAAAGCTGGTGGTGCGAGAAAAAAAGATGTGACCGAGAAAGTAATGATATAGAACTACGACATTCGATCGATCAATCGACAACTTCCGACCGACAAACGTACGTGCCGGTTCGAGACTTGAGCGGTGATTTCTTCTTTATTCTACACTCAAAAGAAAACCTCAATTAACCCCACCAGAATTCTTATAGGTTTGTCGGGCTTCCTATTCGTAACTCTTTCACCTATGTCTCGCTGATTATAAAAAATATTTATCCGAATAGTATACCTTATATCCAAAGGAAAGATGAATTTTATTTTATTTTTTTCACTTATTGACATGCTTTCGAAAAACAAACGCCACATTCTCAAAAATAGAGATATTGAGATATCGAGATATTGAAATCATGCATTGGATATCATGATATTAAAATTCAAATAGATAGATAATTTATCGTTGGTATAATTTAATTATGATGCCTTACACCTTCACTTGCAATTACTAATATTTATGACAAATATTATTTTGATTATTATATACAAATTGATGTTCCTATAAAATTTGTTTCAAAATTAAAATGAGTATCATAAATATTTTACTTATCATATGTTTCTGTTAAGCAAGATAAAATTATATTCTATCATTATAAAAAAAAAGAAAAAGTCTTATAAAAAGTCATATTATGTACTTTGAGTTGAATTTACCTTCACAATTAATAAAAATTATCCTATAAACTGTCTTGACTTCGAATAAACTTTTGTTGATCACAATTATGTATTTGTAATCGTAACACAGTTTTAAAGTACAGCGATTTATTGATTCCCAATGAAATTAATTTAGACAAAATATATTATTAAATATACCTAATTTTGTAGTTTTATTAAAAAAATATAGTAAAAATATTAAATTTTTTTATTTTAAAATTTGTTAAACAGTAAGTATTTTGAATTTTACATGAAACATTATTTATAATTACATAATTAATATTGTGAAAATGTTTTGAAAATAAAATGGTAGGTGAAATTCCGATATTATAATAATACAGGAATTACTCTAACAAATATTCTAATTACTTTTTTAAGTGAGATCATGGAATATTCTACGTTAATTATTTTCAAAAATTCTGTTTTAATTAATTTTTTACTTTATTTTACAATTTTGGATTAAACATTAAAATTAGTACTTCTTAATTAATATATCAAATTAAAATTTGTCCTAGCTTTTTTTACTGCTAATACTCTACTTTTAGTACTTTTAAAGGAAAAATAAGCACTTATGTATTTAAAAATTTTATTCTTTATTTACTGAAAATTACTACTAAAGTTATTATTAAATTATACCTTAGCCATTCGATTAAATCGTGGTAATTAATTCTTTTAAGCAATAACGTAAATAAGATATTATTAAATTTCGAAAAGTGAAAATTATTATTAGAGAAATTAAAATTTTACCAAAAAAATTATTTTATTCTCATAGTTACCAATCTAGAATGAGTATGTGGTGAATTTTTTTGTATTTTTATTATTTAAGACATTCTGGATTGACTGATCAAAAATAGCTTCTGCCGAAATAATGATCATTTATACAATAAAACCCCTCAAATATTTGATAATCAGAATGAGATCAGATACTACAATACAATGAATACGAAAAGGAAAAGTGACTAAGCAATCGTAAAAATTCCAGGGGGAAGAGTCTTGCAAAATTCATATCGAAAATCCCCGTAATTAACCTTTGGAATGTCAGACGGGGAATCAGAGAGAAAGATGGAGAAAAAACACGTGACCGGAAGTCAATTAAAAACGTGAGCATTAGCAGTATCATCTACGAGTTCGTGTAAAAATAAAAGCGAGATGGAGATACTGATACAGTGGGTTAGGGAGGACAGAGGAGAGAGCTTTAGTTCGATGGGTTGAGTCGTCATTTTTGGATGAAATATTTCCGACCTCGATGAAAAATTAGTAAAATATTCATTGAAGATTTGTGCTTGCAACTAAAAAATTTTGTTTCGTGCGCATGTTTCCCGTTTCGCAATGTAAACTCCACGAATATATGAAATATTAAAAAATACTACGGATTTTCCGACGATTTACAAGTCAAATATTTATATAATTAACGTAGAACATTTAAATTAAAAAAATTTCTTTACTCAAGCCTCGCTTGGGATTATTTCACGCGAATTCGTTTAGTTTGCATTTATTTGAAAAAGCCGATTATCCAGAATGATAGTATTGAAAAATGATACAATATGATATAGTTACAAATCACAAATAAGCATATTAAATCATTTATTATTCAGTAAATCAATTATTTTACTTAAATACATACTCTCTTCACTAAAGGCTCTCAAGACTTTAATAATAAGATGTAGTGAATAATGAAATCGTTGTAAATAATGATTAAATGCAATTAATGCTATAGGCAAGAAGAAGAGTAAGTATCGAGGGGCGGGATGAAGAAAGAGAAAGAGAGAGAAGAGCGAAACGCGAAACTAACATAGCAAGCGGTAAATTTATATGACTAATACGCCGGCTGGGGGTCTTAATATCGAAGGCGCGGTAGCTTTTGGGAATCCGAGCAGTCAAAACTAAACAGAGAAAAGAGCCCGGAGGGGAAAATTGGAACGATGAAGAAAGGGATCAGCGAAATTGCAATGTCATGGAATGTATAAATGTTGAGTTAGTATAATCAGCTGAATGAAATTTTCGTAAATCTTCGGCGCCCTCGATTCCCCTGGCAACAAGTGTGACAAAAAGATATATTATCATATGCTTCTTGATATTCATATGATTATATAACGCGACTCGTAAAATACAAAAATAATTTGTCTTGTTAGTACATTTTCCTACTGTGATTATTCTATGCTTTGTGTTATTTTATTTAAATGAGCTTTATTTCCTAACTTTATTTCAATAACATAACAGCCTTCAACTTAAATATTTGTATTACTTCGTTGAGTATTTGTCAATTTATAAGCAACAAATTTATGATTAATTTCAAATAATTAAACAAATTTTTTTAATTTGTTATCTTCGTAAATTGCATTCATGTAATTATGAAAGAGGAGTGCAGCTGCTTATTTCATTTTTATAAAATTATTCAATTTAAAATGAATAAACCGGAGCTAATTGAAAAGCGTTAGCTCAAATAATTGTAAACATAAAATTTTAATAAAATCATATAAAAATTGTCGTTAACATTATAATACTTTTATTACGCGCAACAACCAGATAAAATTATATTTACTACAAATAAAGTATGATAAGACACTTGGTGCTATAAATCAGTTCCTCGGATTCATTGTAACTGACGGAAAAATCCCGTAGCTATAAATAATTCAGTGTTCGTCCTGGAAGGCGAGTATACATACCGAAACACGACTCTTTTCCTTCATTCCCGAGGGTTAAAGGCCCTAATCTTTCCTATGTAAGAAAAAAAAACGAGTGAAGAAGGGGTGAACGATTATATATACATACATTTCCAGTGGAAATTCGCGAAAGGCACACCTGCAACTCTTCTCTCCATCAGCCTTATACTTTAATACTTAATTCCATTTTCGCCTCTAATTGGACGGTTTTATTAAGGGATGCATATTTCAGATGGCGTTTTTATTATACCCGTCGTTCACCTTCTATACAACAACCTTGTTTGTGGCGCAATAGTATTCGTGGGAGTTTGACGGGGCTTTAAAAAAAATTAGGTTTCCTCCACCTACTCTCTTTCACCCTCTCCCTTTTCTCTCTCTCTCTCTCTCTCTCTCTCTCTATCTTTCTTTTTCACTCTGTCTATCTTATTTGGCCTCCCTCTCATCCATCTCTAAATAATAGTGCCAAACGAAGAAATCTTGCACCCCTTTAGCTTAAGGCGCTTTTCTCGTTTTTTCTTCGTTCGCTTCGAGCTACTGTGAATTCGCTTCTTTCGTATTGTTCCAAGGATTAAAGTATACGAAAGTGTATTTTCTTTACAAGAGATGAGAACAGAGAAGGAGGGTTCAAACTCGCGTGGCAACGAAATAAAGTCAAAATGAAGAACTGATAAAGATGGAAAAAGTAATAGAAAGAGACAAGAGAAAAAAGCTTCGCGTCCTTTTTTGTCTATTTTAATCTGATATTGTTTCTGTAACATCGAAAAAGATAAAGTATTTTCGAGCGGAAAAATAGTATGCTATTTACTGTTTTACCATTGCACCTTCAGGCAAAACATTCTTACTAAAAGATTTCGTACTTGTAAGATATAAGAGAATTACAATAAATTTATTTCATGTTTAAAAAGTAGTGAAAAATTATGCAATTTACGATGAAGAAATAAGGTCACTAATTTGATGTACCAATATAAGTAATAATGACAATTTTGCACTTTAAACAATTAGTAAAGTATTATTTTTTTTAACATAAAAAGACTTTACGCCATACATGATCATTAATTGCATTTATAAAATGTTTGTGAGAAAGTGTTGTTATACGGATTATTTACAATACTATCACAGCAAATATGAAAGTATTAAAAATATTGAAATCCTATTTACAAAGTAAAATTAATATAAGAGACTAATAAAATAACTACAAGATATAGTATTTTATTACTATTTTGACTCATCACGAATAATAAGTAACCATAATAATTTCTATATTTCAGTGTTGCATACAAAATTAAACGACCCATTGAATACGTACAGCTACGTAGTGAAATTGTTTGCTGTACACAGACGACGTTAACGAAATCATCTATACTTTCATAAGAATCAATAATGAGTCAATATTTAACTATTTATGAGAGAAACAGAGAGAGAGAGAGAGAGAGAGAGAGAGCAGGAAATGTAATTAATGTGCGCGCATAAGTACTACGTACCAAGAGGATAGGGTATACATTTTAATAAACCACGACAGTACCAACCCTTTGAGCCAACCGAAATGAACGAATTAAAAGTTTCTCTCGTTTCGCGAGCGGCGAACGTCAAACTCAGTCGCGTGATAAGGGACAGCGAGAAAAAGCGGGTGAAGAAGAGCCCGGAGAGGCTGGGAATGACGACAACAACGCCGTTACCGGTCTCGCGGTTGACATTTCGACTCACGATACCCCGCGAAATTGCAGAACTTTTGTCGTTTATCGCGGCTCTTGCATTTACCATGAACATCGCGAACAATTTTGAAAAAGGCTCGAATTCTTTTAATGACTCACTACGTATATTCTTTCGAAAAAATAATCGTTGGATTTTATAGAAAGTATTATTTCGCTAATATTGCGTTTTTACGTACTCATCAGACGAGACTGGGACATTGGAAAAAGTTTTATTACTCGCCAGAGTTTTCACAGCAAGACTATGTTTACTTCTCGGTAAAGGCTCGCTCTAGTAGTGCAAAGTTTATAATGTCTTAATTCTAAAATCTAACAAAATACTAATTCAGCGATTTTAAAAAGCGTACAGACATGCTCCTTGAAACGTCATGAAATGAATTTTTATGGAGGATAAATGAACGATGAAATTTAATTAAATGAATACTTTTCGAAAATTCGAGCCCACGCGTCTAAAATCTATAAAACAAAACTATAATACATAAAGCACGATGTGTTAGGCTCTAAAACCTATTGTACTGACATCGCTTCTATAGAAATTTGGGTATTATTTTGGTACACTATTTATTAAACGAACAAATATCTGAGTGATTAATTAACATGAAAGAATAATCCGCAATCCAGGCATAAAAGGATTGGTGAAAAGTCAGTCACCCAAAAACAACAGACTACCATCTTTTCATTAACAAGCGATTCGTAAAAAAGATGAGCCATGCGCAAAAGCCAAGTACATGTATATAAAGGAACAGTACATTGTCTTAGCAAACGCACATCACGACTAAGATTTCAATTAAAACAACCCCCCGGCAGGCTTGGGGATTAACAGTGCGAATCCGCGAGAGCTCGCTACATCCTCCAGGGTAGGGTGGAGTTGGTTATGACGCGGCATAAATATCAGCGTAAATTGCCTAGTATGAGCGTCGCGAGGATGACGCTTCTCGACAGAAAAGACGCCTGGCAAACTTTTCCGGGGAATTAGGAGATTTCGCACTTAGGAACCTCGAATCGCCTCGTGAGCTGAGCTTCCGTACTTCCGCCGCAATGCGTTTCTCATACACCGCACAATAAGCACATCTATCTTTGATATGTCTACAACCAATAGAAAAGAAAAATTTTTCAAAATCCCGTTTAAAATGTTAATATTTTACCTAACAAAATGGAGTTTTAATTATACTTCTCGTCTTGTTTAACGAAACTTATTTCCTTTCTTCTTTTCAACGTAGCCTTTTATGTATATTAATAAAAAGGTGTAGATGGTCTTCAATCAAGTAGATATCTTAGAATCATTGTTTGAGAACGAAATTCGCTTATACGATAAACTTCGTCAGTACAATTTGTTATAGTAAAAATCCTAGTGATCGAAAATGTGATCAAAATAAAACCAACGAATAAAACTTTGACGAGCTACCAACAGAAGAAAAATAAAGCAAGTCTCGCTTCATCCGCGAAGCCATAGACTTTTGATAACTACACAGAAGCAACTATCAAGCGTATCGAATTTTCCGGTAAGAGCTCACTGTCCTTTACCGTCACGACATCCATAAGGGTATGGGAACGGATTCATATTTCGAAATAATAATTAACAGAATTATTTGGAAGTAACTGGATACGTAGCGTCGTAGCCTTTCCGTCGGGTGAAGGAGGGGGAGGGGATTCGCTCCTTCATTCCTTCGTTCATTCGTTCGTTCGTTCGTTCCTTCATTCGTTCGCTCTCATCGCCGCCGCGGATGAGGTATTGCCACAGGGAGCGGCACCGAAGCTTCGAGAGGGCTTACGTCTAAGAAGGGTTGCACGAGTGCCCGTATCTTCCTCTTACGCGCACTCCCGTAACATTTCGCCCCCGCGAGCTGGTTGCGAAATTTCATATACGATTACTCATCATTTGCAATTAGAAATTTCGTAATCGTATATAGTTGCTGGAAGATATTGTTGCACGAAATTTTCCTCCTCTCGACTATGCTTTCCACGATAAATTAATGGATAAATTTAGGAATACTCATAGACGCTTAAAATAACTGATGTTTCATTATTAAATGGTTTTATACTCGAAGCCTTGCCTCTTAATGTTGGATAATACATGGTATACAATAGGCCCATATAAATAATAATTTTATTAATCATTTTATTAATTGCATACACATTAATTAAGCGAAGCCGAAATGCTTATTAGGCTATAATAAAAGCGAGTTATTTCATTCAATTTCTTTTACAATACTTAATTAAATAAAACTACCAATTATTTTAAAGTATTAGGTGAAAACCAAATTTATCCTTGTATTTAATTAATATCGTAATTTTCTAATGTAAGATTTAATTTTATAGAACTTTTGAGTTTTTATGAAGGAAAAGTGAAGACAAAATATATGATAAAATATTGTTAAATAAAAGTGAAATAATAACCCAAAATTCATCGTCTATACTTTGTTTCTTGAATATTATAAAAATAAATAGTTGGAAAGAAAATATTCAGATCTCAAACGCTCGTTAAATGTCTCTTCTCTCTCTTTTTCTCTCTCATGCAATACGCACTCTATCTCTCTCTCTCTCTCTCTCTCTCTTCTGGTTTTCCTATAGACGTACGCATACCGAGCTGTATACCATATCACAAAGCTTCTCCGTCTAAGCTTTTACCACTCCCCGTGCGAAATTTTCCTCCTCCCTCGATGGGCGACGCTGTGCGTCGCTGGGCGTCGTCGTTAATAGTACGCGAAAGTCCGTCGTAGTCGTCGGCTCAGTTCGCTCTGGGGTGAAATTAAACGGTGGCGCATACTCATTCCCATATGTATATGCATACGCTGTACCCAAACTTCTCGCGAAATTGCTTATGCCTTATTCAGAACTCTAATCATCCCCACCCACAGCTACCTGCATATATACCCTTGCGTCTTATGTCATTTCTTGTAAACGTCTTTTTCATCACGGGAGGCTAAGCGGATCCCTTTGCATACTTATACAGCGGAACATTAAATAATGTATAATGTATGTGTTGTTAAAAGCTTCTTTGATTTATGACTTTTAACTTTCTTATGTGTGCCGCAATATTGTAAATTTTTACAATATTATCAGTAGGCTCACAGTGATGTCATAAATATATGCAATACGTACTGAATAAATGATATTTATGATTGTTATATTTTATTCGAAGAAAGTTCGCTCAAAAAATCTTTGGTAATAATATTGTGGATTAGAAGTACATATTTTGATAATTTGTTCAAACAGAATCTCAGCCAGTTTTAAAGACTATTGATTTATTGCTAAAGGAGAGAGAGAAGGACAGAGAGAGGGAGAGAGAGAAGGAGAGAGAGAGAGAGAGAGAGAGAGAGCATATTGAAGCAGACAAGTCAATTTTCACAGAAGCGATTAATATAAAAAAGAAACAGCATTGATCTCGCACGCGGACTGCAATAAGCAGATTGGGGATGAAAGATGAGCCCCAAAAGAAATGTACTCGCGTGGCCGTCGAGAAAGCCTGAAGAGGATTGCCCTATGGAAAATTTAGAAAATCCCGCCTCTAATACTCTAAGGCACGTGGGAACAAAAGACACGGTAGACAAAATCTTACAAAGCGATATGGATACGTCGCGTCCCACGGGGGCGACTGTGAATCCTTAATACATTCGAGACGCCGAGACGAAACGTCCTTTAAAAAGAGTTACGCATGCGTATGCGGATAGGAGCGCGAAAAAGAAAATGAAAGCGCTGGCAGAATAGGATCTATCTTCCTGCGAGGCGCGCAAATGGAAACGAGTGGTATGCCTAACACCGAGGACAAAGGCTTCGGAGGTAAGAGGGCGTTAACTGAACTTTAATGGAGATCGCGGATAAAGGCGAAGAAGGAGCGGACGCCATGCGAGACATAGGGATTACGTCGCAATCGTTTCTATATCTCTTTACATCTCTACCTGGACAACCATAAATTCTCTCTCCATCTCTCTCTCTCCCTCCCCCCCCCCCCCGTCTCTCTCTCTCTCTCTCTCTCTCTCTCTCTCTCTCTCTCTCTCTCTCATTCTCTATTTATCTATTTATCTATTCGTTTGTTCGCGTGCGCTTATCTCTCTCTTATTGCCAACGATGCACTTATGACAGCAGTGACAAAATCGCCAATCGGCTTAGGCGACTTAAAATGCGTGCACGAATTGTAAATCTATTGAATTAATAATGGAATATATATACACTGCTTGGATAAACAAACAAAAACAATCTGTCCTCGCAAATAAGTCACGGAATTTATGCAAAATATTCATTCCACCATTGAAAATATGGCATTAGGAGGCGAAGAATAGTTATAAGAATAGAAGAATAGCGAAGAAAAGTGTGTTTTTAATTTTTCGATGAGCTCCAGATTGTAATTCCATCTACTCAGGGTAACTTTCATGCTCGTCGATCTCCTCGCGGCTGACTGGAGGACCCGACACTACCTGCACACAACGGGCCTGTCCAAAGCTCCGGCAATGGCGTCGCAGGCACTATCTCAGCACCATCTGCAAGACCGTGATTTTTATCGCGCAGATGTCCTTAAAGTTTCTTTGTGGGAGTGAAGGTGCCAGCTCCGACACGAGCGCAATGTCTCTACCGGACTCGTATTGAACATCTCAAGTGTTTCGATCTCCTTATCTCCGCGATGAACCGTACGAGTTTTTCTCTTTCGAGTATTGTGTTTTGCAATAGTACAATCTCTTACCATTGTACTTTCTAATACATTACGTACGTAATACAAAGGGATACATTCGAAAGGAATACAAAGCTTCATTGAAACACGCAACATTAAGTAAAATGTATATTAATATCGGATTCTGTGTCGTACGGAGGGAGTCAGCTTATGTTTCATTATGTATGAAACTCTAATCGCGATGTGTAATCGCTCAGATAAAATAAATAAAACGATGTTAATGTGATGTAAAATCATCGTCAATTGACAAAAAGAAAAAATCCCACTCAATGCAAAGAAAGATAAGAGCAGGAAGCCAGCGATAAGCCGCACGTAAAGCGCCACTATGAACACAATGCGCCGGAAAAAGCGCAAGGCGCCCCTACAGAAGGAGGAAAAGCGGGACCCGTTGTGCCCTTTTTGTCTTTTCCGTATGCGGGAGCTCAACAAGTAGAATAAAAAGCTCGTAAATAAGTAGCGAAGCTGGTAACCCCGGAAAAGCTAGACCTCAGTGGCGCGTTTCTGCGAATGTCCCCGCGGACACCTGTTGCCTACTCCTCCGGTCCCTCCGCATCTCCGGCTGCGAATTCGGAGGCAGGGGTGCGGAAAATCCGCGCGTTTGTCACCAGCGTGTGCGTGCATGCGGAGGAGGAAGAGGACACGCGATTACCCTTTATCCGTTTTGCGGCGTGGGGGTCGGCGAGAAAGCGTGAGTAATATTTCTCCGTTTGGCCCTCTCGGTTTGCCGTTTCGATGCTCACTAACGAGCTGCTCGCTGCCTCTATACATCCGCCTATCATTCCCTCTTGCCCCTTCTCTCTCTTCTTCCGATTAATTGATTCACTCGAGTTAAACGACCTCAAACTCGAGTATATCCAATCATCAAACTTGAGCGCTTCTTTTTTATTCGTTTGTTTCGAAACTTTTTAATTAACGTCTTTGTCCAACCTTGTTTTCAATATGTTTTTCACTTTATAATATTTCATGCCATTTGCGGCAAGTAAAATGAATAGATGTAAAATTAACATAGAACAAAATGTAGTAAAACATTCGAAATCTTGTATAAATTTCTTTATCGTTACTTTCGTCTCGAGATTGAATACATTAATTAAAGAGTGATAAAATTATCTTAATGTCATTATTTAATATGTAAATTGAAATATTGATGTCCCGTATGAGTTCCTATGAAAATAGAATACTTTAACGAAAAGAAAATCCATGAAAAGAATATTGAGATAAAAATAGAAAGGGATAGTAATGTTTAAATAAATAAAAATATAAATGAGGAAAGATGAAATGAAATGATTTTCGACGAAAAGCGGCATCGGAGCAGTGCATGTGCTGTTTAATTACGCGCTGCGCTTGACCAACGAGAGCGTCATTTTATTTCACCTGATCGTTATGTCAAGAAGACGCTATTTCGAACGTGTCAAATATGTTCAGCATTTTATTGCAAACCAAGTTTATTGTCGGATATTTCAATTCGCGCGCTCGCGCTTTGACCCTACAACATACATACGTGGCCGTATAAGCTCTGGATCTCACCCGCCCGCGTCGAACTGACAAATTGAATGGTATTTGGCCTTTGGCGGCCCCTTTTTTCCCTCGAGGAGTTACGACTTGGAATCTTTTAGCTTGCGGTTAGGACTTTCCGATCTCTTTTTTCCCGGCTATTTTACCATCGGACGTTTGAGGTTTGGATGGGGTAGAGGTGATATATTGCATGCGTTGAGAAATCTGAATTTATGAGAGCGAATGATGTATTCTTATTGAATTGAACTTGTTTGATTTTAATTGCGCCATCTAATGGCATATATTCCATGAAATTAATCGCATGCCCGCTTAAAAGCAATTGAAAAAGGTAAATCGTACAGTTGTACAGTAAAGTCTCATGATATAATATTATAATACTATGAACCATAATAACTGCCTCCTCGAAACAAATTATTTTAAGATGTAGTTATACAATAATCCACGCTTATATATAAAAAATGAGTTCAATAAAGGCAATAAAAATTGTTGATTTCTCATTTTAAATAATATACAGTTGAAATGCACTTTTTTAGCTTCCCTGGGTTCCTGTGTATTAATTTATGTGTAAAAGAAACGATATTACTGTGCTTCAATACGATTATTTCTATTATAATAAATAAATACACAAGAAAAAAGATACACAAATGAAAATGTATTCCAATAACTGCTTTCTTAAAATATTTTATAATATATACACGAACTCGGTGGAGATATTTGATTTTGCATGATAACTATTACGTATACAAGCAGGAGTAAAAAGAAAAGTATTTCTCAACGATGCTCATTACACAAGTTCCTTATTGAATTTTCATTTCATTTCCCGTGAAGAACAGAGGAAAAAGAATATACCAAGTAAGAAAAATAAACAATCAAACGCACTGTGAAAACGCACGGGACCTCACTCCCGTTTCTTCTTCTCTGAGCGCGAACACGGGAAGATTGAAACAAATGCGTTGCAAACATGATTATCTCTCTTTTTTCTTCCTTGGTGCCTTGGGGAAAAAGTGTTTAAAGTCACTTTTGAAAGAGTCAGTACGCCGAGAAAGACAGAGGAAAAGGGAAAAAGACGATGGGGATGAGAGCGCAGAGGTAATGTAAATTTTGTGAAATAGACAGTAAATAACACGAGAATACTAGAATATCATTGCTATCTTCCCCATGACGTAGAATTAAGGAACGCCCAAACATTTTCGCAGTAAAGTTAGCAATTTAAATTATCCTCAAAGGTACATTAAAATTCTTAGAATGGCAATTTATTGGATATTCAACAATTAAAGTAGCAATGATGACTCCTATAATAATTAATAAAATGCCTCTCACAATTATTCACTTGTACTGTTGGTCGACCATTCGAATATGAATTAATTGTGTGATGCATCCGATTAGCAATCCCAATGCTTACTCTAATGGTAAATACAATAAAAGTTAGCATAATAATGCAATTGTCACTTTATCCCGCTATTCAAAATTAAGTCCAACGTACTAGCTAATTGAAATGCAATACAATTATAAAAAATACAGAAGATTTTAATAAATTTTTGCATTTAAAATATATAAATTAAATGATAGTTTATAACTAGGTAATTATGTAATAAGAGAAAACAAAAAATTATCCTTCGGTGTTTGCTCCTTAATTAAATATGCGTGAAAGCACAAAATCTAATGTTCACATGCTCTTCCGATGTTTAATTCAGTATGCAAAAGCTGGCATCGTAAATATAATACATAATTTATTCTCGGAGGTTTTTCAATCGCTTTTAAATAATCAGAACCAAGATATACGCACGATAAATGAACATGCATAGTAACGAAAAAAATTACACTCTTCAAATTAATCAAGGCATTCTTTAGGCTCGGGAACTTCCGTATTCACGTATTATAGTAATTCTTCAAGCCCAGATAAATAGTCGTGTCACAACTAGCATCCTCGAACAAATTGAAGCAAATGTAAACAAACGATCAAACAAGCCTACTGTCCATAATAAACGCTCGAGACAAGCGGCGTACCGCGTGAAAACTATTATTTATACGTTCGTCGTGCCGGCAACTCTACAAATTGCCCTCGGCGTTATCTCTCGTTTCCGGTATGGCCGAGCACATGTGTGCGTCAGCATTGCGCGAACAGCGCTCGCTGCTCTACGCACGAGTATTCGAATAATAAAAAGAAAAGAAGCGCCTCCGAAATTAGTGTAATAAATAAAGACCTAATAAACCCGAGTGTTTCTTGATTCTCCGTTACGTTATTTCCGAGCGTGCGAGTCAGAAACTTTATTACACTGCGCAAAGGTGGACGTAATTAACGGCGGGCCGTCTCTCTTCTAGCGAATTATCGGGTGTGACATCGATGAGCCATTTTATTTATGCCACGTAGAGAGCAATTAGTGTGAGTGGTGAGCAATTGAAGGATGTGGTGTTAAAGTCTCGTAGAAGATGTGACTGTTGACAAAAATTGCTAATGGCGTCTGGCATTTTCTATTCGTGCTTCAAAAAGTAGAAAGCTAATTAATTCTCACTCCAGACAAATTCAAAATAATAAATTTTAAGTATTCAAGAGATTTCTAAATAAATATAAAATAAATATAAAATAAACATAAATTAAATATAAAATAAATGTAAAATAAATATAAAATATAGATACAGATTTGTTATATATACATATATTTGCGTGCGTGCGCGCGCAAGTGTGTGTTGTGATATAATGCTGATACGTACGTTTTTATCACACTCGTAAATAAAGACCGTTCTTGAAAACTTACTTTGATTAGTATATTATTTAGACACATACCTGAAACATACAAGACAAGAGACGGTTAAAATTTTGCGAGTGTACTTATAAAAATGAATGGAAGTAAAAAAGAGGACAGTAACAATCTTTACATAATCGAAACATTAAGAGCCATGAATAGATTGATCCAAAAGAAGACCCATATGTGCACATAACGAGGTTGGTCGGAGACCTCAGGCATTAACAACTAAAACGCGTACCCATTGGTGTTTCCCCACCATTTCATTATTTAGTCCGAACCATCGACCCCCGGCGTGCCGAACTATATTGCGTCTCTTTCTCCATTTCCGCGGCTCTGTGCATTACAAATAATTCGGGGATGCGTGAAATCCGTCGAGCCATTAAGCGCAATAATCGGGGCGTGAACGATTCAAAAATACATGTATACTTGTATACTTGTAACGTTGAAGAGTAGTGTACTAGGAGGAGTAGTAGGACTACTAGGAGATAGACAGATAAAAGTAGCCAAACAATATGGAATACGGCAAGCAAGGGGGAGGGCGGAGGTATGTGCTTAATTTTAGTTGCTGCTTAACTTTAGTTGCTGCATACGCAATGTTTCCTATCTTCTATTATATCTTATCTTCCACGTCTTTCATATCTTCCATCATTAAATACTTAATTTATATAAAGTAATACTGCACCATGATATATGAAAAACTTTATAATAATTAATAAGACAAGGCACGAAATATGTTGGGTTGACTATGAAAAAAGTGAAAGTCTAAAAGTTGACGTGTGCTAATTTAAAATTTCTTTCCTCGAGAATTTCGAACATTTATCTCCATTGCATGCATATTAAATAAAAAAAATCCCATATTTATGTGATGAGAAAATTTTGTTACTTCATTCGAAAGACTGTAATAGAAGAAATGTAAAAGCCCTCTTTCAATTTATGCATACATCCTCGGCATATGATAATTCACAATTATGAAAAAATGACATCTTTACGACATATTTCTTGAATGATAAATCACGGTTTTATTGAATATAATAAGAATGATTTCTTCTAAACGTACAATGTACATATGCAACATTTAATACTCGAATAAAACGTAATTACATATGAGAAGACCATGAATACTAAAAGCGCGACTTGTAATCGTCCCTCGCGACAAAACGATGGATAAAGCGAAAAATGCATTAGCAGGAGAAAAACAGTTGGCGATGAAAGTGGAGCAGTGGATGTAGCTGCCGAGGATGGGATAAAGAGTATACACGGGGCATGGGGAAGAGGAGAAGTCGTTGAGCGAGCGGCGAGTACTTTTCGGGGCCTTTCTCGTATATATCGCGGAGTCTTTAGACGGCGGTGGCCTTTTCTCCGCATGGTGGCCTCCCTCCCGTCGCGTCGTTCGGGGGCGAGAAAACGGTCGGTTTTAGCCACTGTGACAACCCCGGCGTGATCGCCTCCTGTGCTTGGCCACAATGAGCTCACTGTGCCGCGAAGAATTAGCCCGTTGCGAAACTTTACAACGATATTAATGCGCCTTCTCTTCGCCCGAGAGTGCACGGCATTTGTTGTCTGCCGACCAAACTAAGGCATCGCTGTCTCAACCATTGCAAATTCGACGAAAATGTCGTTTGACGCTGTTTCGAAGCTGCTGCCAATCGCTGCGTTAACTGAGACATCAATGCCATTACTAACATGTCGGTGCCAATTCATCCGTGCTCATTATATCCACTTACTATTTCCACGCATCAATCTTAATAGCTTGACTTCAATTTTATTCGAGAAGGTCCTCTCGGCTCGATTTTGCACGAGTTCTATTAGTATATCTAAAATATATAGCATAAGATCTTTGATTTACTGTTGGTCATTCGCTGAATATAAAATCCTGCCATTATATAAAAGAATTCCGACATTACTATTCGTGCCAAAACTCTTATTCTTACTACATTAACTTAAAACTTTCCAACAAATTTTTTACAGTAGCGCTCTTATAATTAATTCGTCAATTAAATCACATATTGACCTATGTTACTAAGACAATTAATATAATTTTTCTAAAATTTACCAATACTTTAAAATAATACCCACTAGTACTTTCTTATTCCAATATATTTCTATTATCTCTATCTCTCTTTATCTCTCTCTCTCTCTCTCTCTCTCTCTCTCTCTCTCTCTCTTACTCTCTATCTAATATTCACTCTAATTTCTTCTTCTCTTTTTTTGTATCGACTCGAATAAATTACAGTATCTCTTTTCTTCTCCGATTCTCTGATCCATAAGTCTTCGTTTTATTCTTACCCTCTATTTCATTGGTTCGACGCTGTACCTTAACGGTAACGTTACTATAAAATTATTTTCGATAATCATAATTATCGCAATCTATTATCGTTGAGATTTTAAAAATAGTTTACTTTCTTTGTTTAATTCTTATCTCTATCTTCCATACCCCAGCCTTTCCCACACTGTTTCTGACTGGAGAAAGTTTGCGAAAGGACCGAAAAAAAATATATATTAATTTAAATGTTTGCAATTAAAAAAGCTTGATAAAAATCTAAATAATTTCTAACTTTTTATAATTAACAGTGAATGAGATTTAATAATAATACAAAGTTTATAAATAATTAGAGCGAAGTGATATTCGTTAAAATTAATGTTTTATAATTAATTATTCATTTTAAGGACATAATGCGAATGTATTAAAAAGCTAAATGTGCACTACTTTAATTGTAGAACTAATGTTTTTAAATGCCAAACTGTTACTTGTAAGTGATAAATATCAAATATACCATATTTCTTCGATTTTAGCCTGATAATTATACAGCTACTCTCTACATTTTATTATTTTATGTAATACTGGAATGCATAATTAACTAGAAAAAAAAACTGTAATACGATTTAACCGTAGAATGTAGTAAACATTAATGATCATCGATTATAAATATGATAAATAATGAAATAATTCGTATACATTAGACATTATGTATAATGCAAATAAAATTTCAATTCTAACCTTTTAAATGCGTTAATTCATTTATTGTTATTCATCGCGTTATATATTTTAGAATATATAGACGATATGTATAGACAAAATAGACATTACTAATTGATATAACTAATTTTTATTATGAGTGCCTCATTTATATATAGATTTCCATTTAATATCGTTTTCCAAACTTTGGATTTATTAAAAGTTTGGAATATTCTATAGCTATTATTAGTCATTTAAAATTATTATGAATGAATAATAATTGCGTTAGAAGAAGAAAGTACCAAACTGCAGAATTTTGTTTCAGTGGATCTATACCAAACATATATGATTCTTCTGTGTTAATGAAGTATTCATTAATACGGTAAAAATCTCTACGGTAAAAAACGTGGCAGATAGGATAGTGGTAGGTTATGTAAAACTGGTTTAAATTGTAAGAATCTTGGCAGAAAACACGTATATTAATTATATGCCCGTATACAAAAGAACGTGGGTTAAATCAACAAAAATAGAAAATGACACAAATGCGATAACTAATTAGAAGCCCAAAACTGACTATGCGAAGAAGAAAAAACAACATAAATCAAACCAGAATTGGAAGACTAAAGTCGCCAGTCTTAGTTACGTTGCATAAGAAAATAAAACGGTATCGAGAACACTAGGACCTGCATATAACAATAAGATATAACAGTTAAGATAACAATACCTCCAAAAATAATGTGGAAGAGAGCTACGATATTTTATACAAACGAAGAGTTAAGATACTTTTATAATATTGTGTGGAGATTATAAAATTCTGCCAACTATCTTCGCAATTCGGACGCTTATTCATATTTATTGTTGACTAGTATATATTTAACTAATAAAATTATTAACTAATGACGCTCTCTATCGTGATCTCTTTTCTTCATAAATGCCGATAAATGCATTGTCATTCATATTTGAAGGCCAGAATGTGCAGAATGAAACGAAACTTTACTCCTGCAATAAAATTTAAATTATAACAAAAATGCGTGCCCAATAAATTACGCCTACAAATGCGCGAACGAACGGTAAGCAAAAAAGACTGAGTGAAAATATCGGAGAAGGAATCAACATCCGCTCTCGCGATTCTTGATGCGGTCTTGGAGGTGGCAGGAAGTAAAATCGCGACCTGACTTTGTTCGCAGAGAATCAAGCCTTCCCCGCATTAACGACCCGCGTCTTGAACAGGGCGCGTGAGCTACGGGTATACGCGAAAAGTGAACGACGTGAGGGCTTCGAGGGGAGGGATTTTTCGTCGTTATCCCGCACCTGCTATGAGTGCCGCACGAGCAGGAGTGCGCATGCGGTTGTCTGGCTTAACTGCATTTACTTTACTTTATAATTAATGGTTGCGCTGCACTCTCCGAATGCATTCGTTACGCCATGAATCTTTTTATATAAAAGCGTAATTGCGCGTGTCTTACACCTGCAGTATATACGCGCTTCAATTTTGTCGCTGCATATGAAAATTCCAATGTGCACTAACATACCTCACGGATATGAGTCAATTATTCGGACTGAGTTTTCTGCTTTCATCGGACTTGCCGCTACCGATATGAGTTTGCCGTTCCATGAGGATACGCTTAAGAATGCACTACGAAGCAATTGAATGCGATATCTTCATTGACATTTTTAAGGATCTCGGTGGTTGGCAAACTGCTAAGAACTTTTTACCATAAAATTGAACAAATTACGTAAGCCGAAAGTATTCGTAATTTATGAATAGATATATAACCGGGTGCAAGGATTGGGACGATCAAATTGACTATACCATGGTAACATAATAAAAATAAAAAGTAGAGTGATAATATGTATCGCTCGTATAATAGTCTCCCTATTTTATTTGTAATACCGAAATGGCCAATGTTTACCGGAAATTTTATTACCATTTTTCCTTATATTTCCATAATGTACTATTTTAATGATTTTCCTTTTGAAATTGTTTTGAAGTTAAACATTAAATCACCAATAATTTACGTTTCGTATGAATACTTTTATATTTGACAGACTTCTAATTCTCATTTTACTTTACGATTCATGTTTTAGTATTTAAATCATGCTCGAAATTATAAATCCATAAATATCATAAATAAAACAAACACGAAAAATCTTATGTACTAAGGATGATGCAGAAAGTTCAAGAAAATTTAAATGTCAAAAGTATCGCATCAAGGGCACGGAAGTATCGTTGTTGAATAAAAGTATAACAACATGAATCCGACTCGGCTTTACTGGCGCCAGGAGTTCCGTCATCTTCTGGCCATCATCCTCTCGGGTGTGCTAATAGCAATATGAACGTCTCCGGGAACTGCTCGCGTGTTTCCAGATTCTTATAACTTAACTTTCCCAGACTGAAAACGCAAATAGCTTATTAGATGTTGGCGAAGCTACGATATCCGTGCAAGAATCTATACTTCATACGTGAAACGTACGTTTCCAATATTGTATTCTTGCATGTTGTGTCGTTTGCGTAAGTGCAATGGAAAATACAAAAGCATAAGTATATCCTCCTGTAATTTCATATCTAATATTACAACGATTTATGGATCACATTGAAAAATAACTGTGTAGAGGAGATATTAATGATTTTTATTATTCTCTATAAATTTATATAGAGAAAAATCTTTGTAAACTTTACAACATACGAATTTTTTGCTACTCCCATCGAGGTAATTTATTATTATAATTTACTTTATATAATATTTCATAAAAACAGAATAAACGAATTTTATTGTGTATTCCAAAAGTATTCAATACAGCATTTCAAAATTATATGAATAAATTAGTCAGCATTTTCTTATAAAAAATTTTTTTTCTTTTAAAATAGTATTTTATAAAATCCATAATAGCAACGGTATTAAAGTACATACAATAAATTAGATAAATGGAAGAGTTATTTAAACAACGAAAGATGACCTAGATGTATATAATAAACGTAATATGCGTGTAAAATAATTTCACATTCATTAATAAGTAAGCATTGTGCAATGATAATTTTTTAATTTATTAATGCTCGGCACAATGCATTCAACGTGACTTTTGAACAGAACTGGAAAATACGGTTTCCCTGAGCTACCTCATTCTGTACAGCAGCTTTAATGTTCTGCAAAACGAATTTCTCAAGCATTAAGATGGTCGATTCATTTCGTGATCAGTAAATAGTTTATTTTTAATAGTGAGTTTACATATTTATTTTATTACTCATTAGGTTAATGAGATTACTATGTATTATGAACATTTTACCTCCACTTAAAAACATTGAACAAACTCTTTTATAACCAGTATCACTCAAATACATGTTACATGAATGAATAATGAATGCATTATAGTCTTATATATTGCGTTATATATATAGTCCTTTTGAACCTTTAATCTATATATTAAATTGTTATACATTAAATTGTTAAAATTTAAAATATTTTTTATAATGAATTTCGATAATTATTTATATCTCCCGATTATAATATATAATTGTCTTAATATCTACTCAAGATCAGATCAGATATGATTCTATAATAATTGTATACGACTAAATAATGTATTTTGAACATAAAAAATGAATTTAAAAAATAAATACTATTACAATTCTTGCAAATTTTTATTTTATTTATTTGGCCTTGTTTCGCCGAAACTATAAATCGCTCAAATATAAACTTCATGTAAAACCATAATAGAAAGAATGTTAAAGAATTTCCTCTACGCATAATGCTAAACATTATCACGATTATAACAATAAACGATATTATAACGATAATACCATATCTCATGAATTCTTAATATATTAATTCAAATTTACTCCAAGCAGCTTTTAGGCAATTACGCAATTATCGTACGACTATATTCGAATAAAAGTTGTTATTGCAGATCGACAAAGCAAACTTTGTACACAAAAACTATAGCAATCCGAGTTTTATCGAACGTTTAAAGGTTTTAAGATATTATTCTATAAGAAAACGCGCGTCAATCGCACTTGTGCATGCTTTAAATACAACGTTTGTATTTAAATTGGACTCCTTGGCATTACATCTTAAGACCTTGTCCGATTGTATGCTCTTAACGCACTAATTGCAGATCAAAGAAAGCCCACACGAAAGACGAAGCAGCTGGATGAAAGAAAAAACAAGCGTAATGAAGAGGTGTTTAAATTTGATACTGGAGCTAAGGATCTCGTTGAAATGCAACGGAGGCTCTCAATATTTTAATTGTGTCGTGAAATTTCAAATATACAAGTGCGACTGTAAGGAAAAGAAAAAAACCACAAATGGCGGATAAGTAATTTATACAAATTATAAGAACATTACGCAAAGAATAAAAGACGAAGAAAGTAATAGATGTTTTAATTCACAAAATATGTAAAAATAACCATAAATCAACAGTAATTCTAAAAAAAATTTCAATATACTTGAATAATAACATATTTCACTTTAAATAGCTTGAATACACTCTTTTTTATAGTTCATTCATTATAATATTATTAAGAATAAGGACTATAAATAATACTTATAATAATAATAATATTTGATGACAAATATTTATTAAAAATTTTTAATAAATTTTATTAAACAATAAATTTTTAACGGACATTTATAATAAATAAATATAAATGAAAGGTTATTTTATGAATTTACTAGCACAACAAACGAAAAGTATCAAATAGAGGATAAGAGAAGAAGGAGAGAATGGGAGGGAGGGAAATTTGGAGGGTCCTTAAGAAGCTGTGTCGTACGGGATCCTCGATGAAGAATGGTTCGAGAAGAGACTGAGAAAGAGTGAGAAAGAGTACTTCGTTTAACTTGAACAATGTCATCATTGTGGCGACTGGGAGTAATTACATTATGTAACCGTAAACGGAAGGAACGAATCCGTCTGCCACTATCGCTACTACCTCTTCTTATCCGCAATCTCTCGCTTTTCACTCGCTCTCTTATTTTCCAAGTTCAAATCACTTGTTGAGAGTAAAAGTGACAACATCGAGAGAAGGGTGAAAAAAGTGGTTGGGTTACATTTTGCTGAACTATAATGTAAAGGATTGAGACTCCTTTTTCGATTGATGGTTCGAAAGGCGGGGTTTTGAGTGAAGAAGGGTGCGATACAAAAATCCTGCCCTATTTTCTCTCGCTGTATTTTATTTTGCATTCTTTTTTTCAATTTTCAAATTTTGTAATGAATGATTTACACTAGATGATCGATTCATTTTTACTTTTATTATTCAAGAATATTTTCTTCCGTTCTTTATAGAAGATATAACAATCCTCATCATTTTAAGAATTTCATTTTAATTTTAATTTTTAAGAATTATCCTACAGTTAATTTTACATAATTAAATTATTTTTTAACAAAAGTATATAAATTATTAGTTCAAAATAGTAATTAATGGAACAATTAATTGGATGATATCATAATAAATAGTAAAAAAGAAAATATTATTGTATATTTTTATTCTTAATTACTATAATATATGAAAAAAATTTGTATAATCATTTGAAAAATATATAATGATATTAAAAATACCGATATAAAATGCATATATATTTTATTTAAAAATAAGACAATAATTAATAAGAACATGTTTATATAAATACATATTATTATATTTTTAAAAGAACTCGTGAAAAAATTACAAGAATTGTTTCCACGTACTTTAAAAAATTATTAACCTTGTTTCCAAATGCTTCGAGCATTATATTATCCTCTGTATCAAATTCAGACCAGTTTAATAAAGTATA
This sequence comes from Ceratosolen corneri, assembly GCA_030522565.1. NCBI lineage: Eukaryota > Metazoa > Arthropoda > Insecta > Hymenoptera > Agaonidae > Ceratosolen > Ceratosolen corneri. Next base: position 32,199 of record JAPYYT010001669.1, on the reverse strand, counting down.
AAAGAGAAGAATCAATAAAATTGGGGGCAAAAAAAGTATTCGGTATAATGAAAATAAGGGGAGCAAAGCTGTATCATTAGCTGAAAAGAAACGTACAAACTTTAGAATACACAGGATGACGATTGCAAATTCTCCTCAATTTCTCATCGTCTGTCGTACTTAAATCGAAAAATGTCGTTCTTTTCTCTCTCTTCGTCTCCTATTTTAGGGGTGCCTTTACTTACGTGCTTCTGTTTCTTTTTTATTTTTTTAACTTCCATTCCCTTTTACTTGGAGGTAATATAAGCGTCCAGCGCGTCGTTCGCACATCATATCGATCAATGACACAAAACGTACAACAATACTATGCCCCACTTCTTTATAACAGTCATCAGTCATTTGATATAAATATTAAATTCGTTTAGAGAGAGTAAGAGTGAGATTCTGTCTGTTAGTCTGTCTGACTGCGCGTGTATGTGAGCGGGCGTTTTTCAGGAGAGTTTTTGGTATTAGGGTCGAAGCTGCAGCGTCAGACGCTTGAACAAAGGCAGCGGCAGCTATGCCAGGGCCAGCTGACCGATAGCGTGAATTGGTAAGGTCTCTCTCTCTCTCTCTTGTTCTCTCGCTCACTCGCTCCTTCTCTATCAAGGCTCCCTCGCTTTTTCATTTTATCACTTGTGCTCATTTTTTCCTTTGCTCTTGATTTGCCTAAGATCGATCGGTAGATATCTCGCTTTTGAAGAATTCGTGCGCGCGATACTCGATACCTTTAATTTCCTTCGTAATAGTTTTGTTGCCAACCCCATGTAGAGCCGTAATATTTTTCTTGAACCCGATACTTTACTTTTATATTATAGAGCCATCGTGATTATTTCGCGGTAATTATAACGACCTATTTCATCAGCATTTTTTACCCACAAAAGACGTATTTTTCAAAAGCTTCTATTCGATTTTCCGATTTTTCCATAAGACTTAGTTGCAACTAAAAGTTTTTTCATCTGAGTAAGTTTCATTTTTAAACCATTTTAACTACTTATTTATTTAATCGTTATCAAAATTTCTTATAAATAATGAATGTTTCCAATTATTCGTTAAGTTTCGCAGCCAAATAAATCTTCATCCTTTACATGACAATATAACAAATTGGCAATACTTTCTCAAGTTAAGAGAGACTTTTAATAATTGAAAGATTTAGTTTTTTGACAGATGTTTTACTATGAAACCTTGTAATTTTTTATCGTCAATAGTCATTGTTTGATCTACTTCATATTTATAACTATATATTTTTAACAGAATAATTATTATAAAAGCGATTTAAACTATTTATTTATATTAAAAACTATATTTACGTAAGATTTATCCCGCCGTAACTAAAATTAGTTCAATATTTAATGAGATCATATTGCGCAAGCAGTATTTAAGTTGAATTATCACGCACTCATTTTCGTAGCCTCAAGTTATTCATAAAACTGTCATACACAGACGAAAGGCCCAATAAACTGTCGCTATCACATCGTAATGTTGAAGGCAATATAATTCTTTAAATAATATACGCTTGCATTTAACATAGTTCCACAATAACTTAACGAAACAATATTGAATCACAACCAAATATTCTCTTTCACTCCTTCTCTCCCTCTCTCAATATAAATCATTAACAAGTCATTATCGGAGCACTGATTCTGTTCCCTGGCCGGAAACAAAGCTATTAATGATTTTTATTTGTAGTCGTCGAGCAAAGACGCAAGTAAGAGGCCTCAGGCTACTATTCTTGTGAATAATGTGAGAGAAGTCGGCGCTACATCTTTCGGCTGCGGCTCCCCCGCGGCGCCTAACAAATCGCTCAAACGCTGCTGCTTACAGAGGCGGACATTCTGTCCCTCTTTCTGCGCGCGCGGGCTCTCTTCTCCCTCCCTCACATTCATGTCTCGGACCATGGCAAAATTTCAAAAATTGCCGAGGCCTAAGGAAATGAAGTCCGACGATTGAATGTACACACAGCTCGCCTGTCTCCAAGCGAGAAAATATTTTGAAAACAGGAGCTCCCTCATTGTCAACGTTGTGTATTTGCATTGTTCAATCTGTTAAAATCTTCTATATCCGTCTACGCGTGGATCTTTATTTCATCATTTTAGTCTGTTATTATTACTCTTATTGAATGTAACTTGCTCATTTGCGACTTACCCATTCGAATAAAATTGCAACGATAATCGAGATACTTGTTATCTGAAAGTCGCAAAACAGTTAATTCATCTAACCACAATTTAAAAACTATTTGATTAGAAAAACTACATGCCAAAAAATTATAACTTTTATTAAATTTTGTTATGTATACAATGGATTAATATAATGTATAATCCGGCATATTTATAATGTGTGCAGTAATAGCTCAACATTTTTTAATGTATTTTTTAATTATTAGATTTATGTAAAAATATTAAATCTTGAAATTGCAATATCCATGGCTCATTAAGAAATAAAAACAAAACATTCAATGATATGATCGTAGCAATTAGAAGGTGGCCATAGTCATGAAAGGAAAATTTCTCATTCAATCTTGCATCCCACGCAAATCGCATTATACTTTCTTGGGCTTCATCCTACGGACGTATAACAACGGGCTATTTTCGTTATTCTTAAATAAAATTTTTTAGAATATTGTTTAGATTTTAATGTCTATAATTATCTCTGCAAGCTTTATTTCATCAACTATCTTGTAACAATGTTAATTAAACTCATATTAATGTATAGAAATTTCCAAAAATAAAAAAAACATTTATAACATATGTTATGAATAGAATCAAGATTAAGATATTCTAAAATTTAACTTTATATAATTGTTATAGCTTCTTTGTTAATATTCAATTATTTTTATGTGAAAATATTACGATACTTTTGTAACGAAGTTATTGATAAATATTACAGCAATTTCGCACATTTTCGATTTAAAAACGTATGATTTAATAATGTAATTTATAATAAAGTATTTTTTATAAATATATGGAACATATAATGAAATAAATTTATGAAATAGAATGTAACTATTCATATCATTGGTTGGTTCATTATAATATTTCTCTAAATTAAGGTGGACCAATATCAATAATAATACAAAAGTATCTAATCGATTCAAGCATAAAAAATCAGATGATTTTATTGAAAGTTTATTATAAAATTGGATGTCCTAAATAAAACTGTGTAGTTTTGTATACCATATTTTTAAGAATGGCACTTACTCACTACACATTGGCTAGCTGTACACCTTGTCGTATCATCACATTAGATCAGCGATGAGCAGCCACTTCTTAGATGAAATATCAAAACAGTTACCGAGATGACTAAAAGCGTTGATCCTTTGATCTTTATATAAGTACGAAATCGAGTGAAAAAGTAATAATCTAGAGTGATGCGCGGTGTTGTTGAAAAAAATACGTGTTGATAATATATTTCGAAGCAATTACTTCTTACCCAAGAAACAAAAGATGAGAAAAGACAAATATCATTAAATAAGTGAAAACTTTTCGCTCTCCTATAACATTTATTCAAGCATCGATACTTCATAAACTCTTTAACGTTTTTGATTGATTATACTTTCGACACTATTTCATACATATAATGGTTTTAAAAGGACATAAATATATACCGACAACAGTTTGAAACCTAATTCACTTTTCGATGTATTGATGAAAAAATCGTTACATCACCATGATTTTCTCAAAATAATAGTATTTAATTTACCGTAGGTACATCAATATACATTTTCTTAGCATATATTTTATTATATTTTAATCTTCGAATATTGTAAGGAAATCTTCATGGTTTTTAATGTATTAGAAAGCTCATACTGCCACATTATAAAGTCTTTTCATATAAATGCTTAAAAATTAATAATTATCAGGTAAGGAGTATTGCTGCAAATCAAATCCTTTCCCAAAGTCACCAATATTTTAAAAAGTAATGATCACTAACTACGATGAAAGCGTTTAACGATAATCCAAGAAAGCCCCTACCCCTATCGATATTGTCCTCTTTCGTCAATTGTCCAAGACCAGCATCCACGAATGAATAGCAACACTTCCGCCTTTTTCACCGTATTAATTTAAGTTAAGCATATAAGCGATACGAAAGAATATTACATAGGACTATTCTTTAAGAAATCAGTTTGTGAGTAGTGCAAAGCTCATTGCATGCATCATGCGACAACACGTAAAATCGACCTTCCACTTCACTGGATTTTCCTGCGATCACTTTATATACGGACCGAACAGCAAAGGCGAGGCCTTAAGACCGTGGCGTCCCTTCCACACGAGAAACCGATTCGACCAGAACGAGCTAGCGAGAGAGGGAAAGAGATCAGGAATCACGCAATCACGAGAGAAGACTCCAGAGCGATCAAGGCAGGCCCAAGCAAATGCAAGTGTATTCAAGCGCGTTTATCTGTGTCTGCGCGTAGTTGTGGATCGCATCTTTCGCTTGGATGAACCGTCGGCCGTGTATGGCGGTATTTATCGGAATAAGAACGGAAGAGGAGGAGGAAGAGGAGAGGCTGGAACCAGCAATTTTCTAGAATTTAAATGTTTTACGATGAATTTCGTATGCGCTCCTTATTCGCGGCAGATTCCGTCGTTTGCTAATGCTTGGAATGATGTAGCGATGCTATTTAGCCAATCTATTTTAATTCGAACGAAAATTTTATTCTGTGGAAAAACTGCCTGCTAACATCGATTTGCCTACAACTTGAAGAGCTTAATTCATAAAACTACTGTAATTCCTCGGAAATCAAGAGAAAATTAAAATTCAGAGGCCCGCTAGAATTGAAAGGAAACGGTTATGATGTAGGCTATGATAGATTGAAGTCAAAATTAAAGTCAAATTGAAGGAATTGAGTAATTAAATTTTTAATTTGTTTTTTTTTCATGGATCTTGAAGCTCTTAAGTGAAATTAAATTCGATGAATGAGTTAATATCTAATGTACTAAAAATACGTGGAGTTATAAGTGATAATATTATAAGGTAATATATTTTAAGATAATTAAGTTTATGTGCATAATAAAATTACCATTTAAACTTGTCTGTAAGTATCTCAAGAGTCTTTGGACAACTTCAAATCCCTATTAGATAAATCCTAATAATTTTCTATTAAAATTAAAATTAATTATGATGTACATATGCGCTTTAAAGTTTGTTAAAAGGCAAATAAAAACATTGCCAAGTACACTAGTATTTAGGTATAAAATAATTGGTAGTGTTTTTAAACAATGGAACGCTGATTGATATTCAATCGATAAATGTAAAAGGTTTTACACTGATACGATATCGGGAAACAATATAATTTTAAATTTTAATTGAAAGACCATAATCATTGGAATATTATTTAATAGAGAATCAGCCGTTGTAAGGGCACACGACTTAAATTGCACATTTAACTTGAGTTCGCAAGTCACTCGAGGTATACGCGAATAAAATAAGAGGAGTGCGATGTCTTGGAAAGGCCCTTTTCGCTTAATCCCACCCAACGAAATTCGCAAACAGGAAATTACACTGCACGCAAACACGCTTAATTAACGACTCGCAAATAAACCTTGGCCTGCGCACTCGCGAGGAAAAAAAAGAAAACAATGAGGAATAAAAAGAAACAAAGACAAGTCTCTCCAAATTAATACATTCATAACGACTCTTTCAGTCAGCACCAAGAGCGAGGGTAGGAGGGAAATATCAAAAACGAGAAACGAAGAAAATAAAAGTCGCGCCAGAATGAAGAAAGAAAAAGATATGGAGAAAAAGACAGAGAGTTCATCAAGGGAGCATAAATCGCTGATTCGGACGCAATTTCGCCGCAAGTCGAAAAATCAAGGATCAGATCCTTCGCTTGCGAACGAGGGACCAGGGCAATTAGAGAAAAGGATTTGTACTTGAACGTGGACGCTATGCATTCCAATTTAAATCAAAGGAAGACGCGACGTCAGAGAGCCCGGCAGCACGAAAAAGGAGGCACTCTACCGTACATTCGCGAGAAAGAGAAGAAACGCTTCTACCTCTCTCTATTCGTACCCCATACCTCCTCCTCCTCTCTCTCTCTGTCTATCTCTCTCTCTATCTCTCTCTCTCTCTCTTTCTTATTCTCTCGCGGCTTTTCTACCTGAGACTCACTGACACTGCGAGACCCGCCCACAAAAGTAATCTCACGGAGCCACACCTGATTCATCAACGCGGGATAAATCGGGAATGAGATAAAGAAAGAGAAAAGATAAGTTGAAACATAAAAATAAAAGAAAGTACATAGTGCTGTAGTGGCGAAAATAAATAAAGATAGTTCAGGGTTTCTCTGAACTTAGCAATGTTCATACATTTAAAAATAAATTGCATTACCGTATGCTTATTTTCTGCAATTAAATCGCGATTATTTGAGCTCAAATTTATTAGATATATACATATATATATTTATGCATATACGTGTGTATGTATATTGTTTAATAAATTTAATAAGCTACATAATTTGTAACAGACTTTGAAAAAATATCCTTTCATTTAATATTCTTTTCCTAGATAATATAAGATTTATTGAGAATTATTAATTTTAAATAACAATTGAAAAAAAGCAAGCTTTTTGAAAAAATTAAGCAGTTAACTATGTAAAATACTACTCAATAGTTAAAATGTAATTGAAAAAAAATTCAAGCAATATTCAGTATCAAAAATAAATTTATTTTCTAATTCCTTCAAGTATAAAAGAGAAATAAGAAAATAAGAAAAATATACAGCAGCAGTCATAATTAACCTATCCAATTAAAATAATTTAATATATCAAACTAAATACATAAACTAAATAAAATCACTTATTTTGTAAGTAAGAGACATTAAGTGGTCGTGTAGAAAATTAACTAGAACTATATAAGTAAATCTGATTGCAAATATCAACGGCGATTCTTTAATTTGAACTTTGACTTTTAATTTTTATACTGTTAAAAGGAATCACAAGAATGGTAAATACGTCGATTACTGCTCCCATTACATTTCTCTCTTATAATATAATAATAGTTTGTTCTATTGGAGATAGAAATGCTAACATGCAATATTTGCTCAAAAGAGGCATAATACATTGGCTGATCGAATCAATGATATTATAAATTACACTTTCAAGTCCTCGCACATTTAGTCAGTAAGACAAATGATTTCATTTATTCTGTAAATTATATCACGCGATGAACCTTATTAAAAGCTCTGTTTTGTTTGTCTTTCATTTACGATTTTCGATATCGATGCTTCATTGCTGCCGCGTCCGAGCTATAATTATTTTTTCACAGTTAATTTCATCGGAGAGCAGGTTTTGTCATACGTGTTAATTATTGTACCCTTGTTTGTTTATTGAATCACTGACTTATTAAAGAGAAATCAATTGCATCTACAAATTACCACAAGCTAACGTTTTTGCACATTTCAAACTTTCATTAGACTCAATATTATAAATAATTAATAAAATCAGCATATATTGAAACATTAAAATTTTAATTCGAAATATCATTACTTTGAAATTTTGATTGACCTATGTTCTTAAATAAAAATCCTTACAATTAATAAGTAAAATCGGAATGCAAGTGTATTACTGTACCTTGCAGAAAATTATAACTACACGCATCAACTTACGTACATAGTATTACATTAAATAGAAAAATCAATACTTCATATCTTACATATTGGAGTGGTACTACCGTCAATTATATATTTAATACGACAGAATAATATTGATTACTTGCACGCTAAATATTTGTTAAATAACCTTTTTTCACGAACTTGCTGTCGGTATTTCAAGACGTCTTTTAAGTGCATGAGCTTATCAACGTTAAATTATTTAAAAAATCATAAAATGTGTTGATCTATATAACAGTTAATAAAACTGATTTTGAAAAACTATTGTACGATATATATATATCGAATTTAACAAGAAAAATATTTACATCGGCATTTAGAGTTTGTACTTGTTCTAAAAATTGATATAAAAATTTTCATTAAAAAGAGAATTCGCTTGGTAGATACTGATACGCATCGCATTAAAAGCTGCCTTTCACTTAAATGCCTCGCTAGAAACGAATAAATAATTTCATTATATCCATGTGCTTTCATGTGTATATATACATATATATATATATATATATATTTTTTTTTTAATCGGTAAGAGTCTCCACTTGCACAAAAACAAGAGATTAAAAATCAATTATCTTTAAAAGGCGCCAAGCATGTCGTCCATGAGTAAAACAAAGTATCGCGTGGGTGATCAATCAATCGTCCATGGAACTGTCATCGAACTTTACGTTCTTTTTGATAATCTCATGCAATCGCATTTCCACTGACCCGTCGGCGCCTAACAACCGGTTCGCCGCTTGGTTAGGTCAGTTAGACTTCTTAAAAACTGAATTATCGCTTCATTAATGGTGGGGATTTAGTTTTCTTTTACGTACATTTAGTTCATTGGGAGCGCTGAATTATTCAGACACTATGGATTTTGCCACTTTTGCCTATTTAACATTCAATTAGAAATCAGTAGATAACAAGGATTGTTTTGCTGAGAGAGAAGTTGATACTGGTAAGATTAAATGAGTATTTAATAACAAGAATTTTAATCAAATTACACTTATTGACATTGCTGTGGCAGTTTAAAAAAATGAAGATATTAAATTTGCGATAATATTTGGTAAGTTCGATGAATTTTAAAACATTCAATAAAAATTCGATTAATATTTAAGCACTGTATATAATGTGATATAATAACTAACTATTAATTAAGAATATATAATTAAAATATAAATAAAAATATATATTTTGAGTCGAAAAATAATTTTCGTTTTTGGCCATATATTAAATAAATAATTAAATAATAAACAAATGTGTTGAAACTTCGTATTTTTATATGACACAATAGATAAAAAGTGCAATGTTAAATTTATAATTATATCAAAACAATCACTATATCGTAAATGCATTTCATTTTCGATTCGTATCGTATATATTCGTATAGGTTTTCAGGAACATTAATTTTCGAACACGGAAGTATATATAAATATAAAGTTTGCTTTTTATTTGTATACAAATGAAACTAAAACAAGACGGCATTATATAAACGATTGTTTTACATAATCAATCTATCGGGAACTTGAAAGTACTTGTAAAAATAGATGAAAAGTATTACGTTATAAACAAGGTATTGAATTAATTTATCAAAATTTTTTTTACCATCAATGCAATATGAATTTAACAAATATCGTATACAACAAGCACAGAGATACACTCATACGAAGAGTTGAAAGTCTCATAAGAGTACATAATCAGTGTGGAACAATACAGCGATGCAGCGTATGAGAGATGCGTTTGATCTTGGTATTCCCAAGAGAGAAAGTGGTGGACTCGAAACTCGTAACTTACAAAAGAAGAAAAGCCATAAGTAGTGGGCACTCGCTCGACCAAATGAAAGAAAAGAGACTAACGAATGTAATGCCAACAAAACTTCTCCGACGATTCTCTCACGGTTCCTCCCACACTGGGGCGACCCCATCGTTTCTTGCATCCAACTTCTCATAAACCACGCGAGCTCAAATCGCTGCTTCAAAAGAAATACTGGGGTGATTCGAGATAAGACCAACGGCAAATATAAAACTCAACTAGTGTAAACGACCGTTCATGTGCCCAGAGTCTTCTCAATTTCAGATTCCGTTTTGTTCAGTTTACCGTTTATGAAAAAATCCGTAATCCTTGAGCTTTCAACTTCTCTCCCATTGCGCTTATTATGCGAAGTATCCATAACCATAAGTATCTTTATTGAAAAAGTGAATACCTCCGCGCCTCCACCCCCCTCACCGTTTACAATCTGCGAGGAAAAATAATTATGGATTCTCTTTGTCAGTCTCCCTGTTTTGTAAAGTTGAATTACTCATCTAAAACCTCAAAGGTTCGACGAAATTGATTTGTCCTCTTTTATACTTTATCGCACCTATTTCGGTTACAATATTCCTCAATAACATTAGCTTCAAATGGATGTTATCGTATGAATGATAAAAAAGGCAAAAGTTTCATTTTAATATATATGTGCATAAGTGTGAGATGAGAATCGAAAGAGACTTTATGCCTTGTGTCACGTGATAATTATTGAGTGACTCACGGACCGCCCAAGTTGCGCCTACCTCAAAAATTCGTAATAGCGCGATGAACTTTGCAACTCGTGTCAACTTAATGATGGAAGATTTAATCATGGACTACGACAAAATTTAAGATCATACAAAATGTTACGTATTCATTATAAATTTGTAGTCGGCCATCTTTATGACATTGAACGAAATAATCTCTTTAAAAGGAACAATTACAAATATCTGAAACTCTCTATATGTATTTAATTTAATTTAAACAAATATGAGGAACCTATTCATGAGATGGTCGAGAGATTTCTATTTTTAATTGCTTTCATTTTACTCATTAATTATTTAAATAAATTAAAATAACTAAATGAATATTACTTTAATGATATTTAAATGGTAATTAAATTCGCAAATAAATCAGAAGGCTTCTATAGGCTAATTGTTCAGATAATTAATAATTCAAGTAATTAAGGCTGAATATGAAGCTGAAAATTAATCATAACATCGAGACTCATTTGTTGCATTCAACTTTCATTTTACGACTTCATGCAATATAGCTTTAAAATCACATTCGTTTTATTAAATGCGTTTTTGCAAAGACATAGCCACTTTATTTGCAAAGACATAGCCACTTTAAAATTTCTCGCATGTTATAGAATAACCAGTCATCTATTCTCTGTTATTGTCATTTGTAATTGTTCGATTGTGTTTAAACGAAAGAACAAAGCTATTCCTGTAAAGTCGATATCGTGAATTATTTAATAAAATCTTGAACGTATTTAATTTATCGGTTTATTGGATGTCTTCAAATAACATTATATGATTGAAATTTCTTCTTTTATGTATGAAAATGTCCATATTGATATATCGAAGTATCCTAGCTTTATTATGTATAAATATATATTTTATATATATATTTTATTGACTTGCAGTATTTCTGAAATCCAAGCTTTAATATCGTTTTGATATGATCCTTCACTCTATTCAAGTCCAATCGTCATCATTCTAATTACAATCTCAATCGAGTAAATAAATATCATCCTTTTAAATGTTATTATTAAAAACTTTATATTAGCTTATATTTGAAATAAGTTATAAATATTGTTTACTAGTATTATGAATAAAGGAAAGATTGTTGTAAAAATATTATCAAATTTTTTTATATATTTAACCAGAAAATGTAATTTCTTATTTTGTCTTCTATAATGAATGATGTGACTATAAAATTTTATTCACTCGGTCAACTCTGCAATTTTAGGATGCTCTGATAGGTAAATAACGATGATTTGTTTAAAAATTTTATTCGAATTTTCAACATAAGAAAATATATCCAGCGTTCATTTGAATCTTAAGTATAAAAAGGACTCTTGGTTCCATATTTTATATATTATGAAAATATAATTTTACCAAACGTGATATACACAAATTTTACATACAATTGTATGTTTATTACATGTTTCTTTAACATATTCATGATTCGCATATCTTAATTTTAATTTAAATAAAATTAAATAACAATTATATAATTCTTTGACTTAAATAAAATACATTTTATACTAGGCAATAATTTAATACAATTTACTTTGTATTATTTAAAAATCTTTTACAATTAGAACTATATAAATAAATGGATATTGATATAACATAAATTTAAAAAAAAAAGAAATTTGAAATTAGTCGTATATTATAAGGTATATTATATATTATAAGGTTAAATATTAAAAAGTATAAGATTAAATAAAGTATATAACGGATAGGGTAAGCGAAGATTCAATTTATAGTCAAAGATATTGAATATTTTAATTTATGAAGATTACCTTTTTTGAAATTGAAAATAATTTGTTTTACTTATATCAATAATTTTAGTATTGATAAATAAACATTAACAAGTCAATTAATTTAATTCAATTGTTAAACATTATAGTTTTACAGATATGGAAAATCCTTTTTTCTCAAAATTTTCACACTTTTATATAAATTAATAATCCTAATGTATGTAAAATTTTTTGTATCCATAGTATTTCGATGATAAAGTTATATTCGAATTAAAAATGGTATAGAAATTTTATGCTGGATAAAAATGATTACCTTATCTTTAGCATTAATTTCTAGATTCTTGATTGGACTGAACAATCATTTTTTGAAAATGTAATGCAATACAAATTTTCATTACTCTTCAAATACATATGTAAATATTTTTAAAAATGTATAGTTTCTCTTTGTTTCTTTATTATTAAAGCAAATTTTATATTTTACAACTTGATATTTTACATATATGGCTCATATAAATACAAATCTTATCGCCACGTAACCTAATAACAGATATTATAATCAACGAACCCTCATAATGTTCGAGAACTGGGAATGATATATATATATATATATATATAGAGAGAGAGAGAGAGAGAGAGACATTTTCTCATTGTCACTTCGATTTTACAATCTGGAAAAAAGAACCGGAAAAGAATTTAGACTTAAATGAATAAAATGCCGGGTGGGTGGATAGAGCTGGGAATACTCATCGATAAAACAATGAATTAAACAGCTAAAGAAATAATCATGCTTAATTTTAACGCTCCACTAAATGCTCCGTCGCTATTATTATCGCCGTCTTCTTATCATTCTCGATCCTCTCGTCTAACTATTTGCTCGGCGACTTCTTGCCGCATCAAAAATTACCGACTCACTTTCATTGTTTCTCTTTGTGTCGCTATGATTGACTGTTTTTGCCCGGGAGCCACCGGTGACTGACGCGCCCAGGGTGCACGAGTTCTTCTCTAGTCGAGTGCGCCCGCGCGCGCACTACCAATCGGTTTGTATTATTTACCTGTTCGTTATGCTCGGCAGACTATCTCGCGCCGCCTTCATTTCTTTGTCAATTCGAGACGGAGCCGCCAACGACAGTCGCGCGAACGCAGATCGGTGCAAGGTGAAAGAAGTAAATTTTTCAGAATCCCGAGAGCCATTGTTGATTATCGAGCTTCGCCGATTTTTGCCACAAATGCAAATATAAGGCAATGCAGCCGAAGATTATTACGGGGACAATGGTAAGTTTACAGCACATTAAAAGAACTCATCGACCATTATTATTGTGACTAAAAAAGATAAGAAATCTTTTTTGTACTTACATCGCCCCAACAACAAATAACAATGTACGTTATTTAATATTCCGAATACGATAATTGTCCTGTTTACTATTTTTAAACTTTAAATTTACTTTGATATTTACGGTAATGCTACCCATTATTTCACATTCAGTGCGCCTATCGTAAAGTCGCTGAATTTATCTCGCTATTGTCTCGGCACCAACACTGATTGCTGTAACGTCGAACGCGTTTATCTGTATTGCAAACAAAATTAAAATTGAAAACGGTCCAGATTTTAAAATAGCACTAATGGAAATGAGTAGAAGCCGAGAGTGTTTAATGGATAAGGAGCCTTATTATTCATAATTTCCAAAGTTAATAAAAAAAACCTTTATGGTTTATAATGACTTAAGTTTCTCGTCTCGATTAGTTGTTAGCTGGCACGTTTGACCTTAATGGAAGGCATTAACGAAGACAAGGTCGATAAAGAAATCGATAATCAATCTCACCGCAACTAAATGTAGAGTGCATTCATATAAGCATTTTATTTTCAACACTTGTCATTTTATTTTATCATCCCATTCCATTAAGCTGAATGTTTAAAGATTCATGCCCGCCAACATCAAAGCGAAACTCCGAAAATTTTGCGATTACTTCGCAAAAGTTCCACAATGTCCCACAGAACTTTATCCGCTTAATTATACCACCAGAATAATTATTGAATAATCATAAGACTCTCTTTGAATGCTCGAGCTGTCGTTAACCGAAACCACAGCAACCTTTTATTTTTTGTTTTTTACATCGATTCGGATTGCATGAGACACATGTAATAAAAAGACCTGTGCACTAACAATCGCAATTACAATTTTCCTTGACGCTCTCAACGACAAGTCGATGCGCTCGAAAATTTCACCACCGATAGGTGAACAAGCATGAGGAACTCGGGTGAATTTAAATCAGATGATAAATCAGGCTTCTCTATTAAACATTTTTCTAAAATTTCGCGCAAATGTAAAGTTGCTTAAGCAAGATAGCGGTAATTCGCGAGCTCGTCGCTGAGCGCAGCTTTTTCTTTGCAACCAAGCCTGTACGTAAATTATACCTTTAATTGGCGATCTTATGCCGATATAGACCTCAAATGTCATTGCAAACAAACAAGAAGCTTGCTGAAAAATTAATTTTACCGTTATGTTAGCCCCAATAATTTTACCAACTTAGGCCTTGTTTGCACAATGCCGTATTAACAAAGAAGTTATTTTACCTAGCGACTGTATATAATTTCGCCTAGACGTTAACATTCGAGCTGTTCGTAAACTCACTTACTCGTGTGCAAACAGTTCCGTTCATTATTCTCGTGCAGTAAACCAAATATGTTATAAGTACAGACGTCAAAAGCCAACATTAAGAAAGTCAAAAGTACAATTAAGAATGCAACGCAGCACCTCGCTATCAATCCGCGCACATGTATGTCAAGAATAGGGATATGCGTGGCGTAGTCATTGTACGTGAAAGAATTGATTTGGCTCGCGTGCAAGAGATAGGGTACGAATTGGGCGCAGCTTACAACGCGTCAATCAAAAATCTTGCGCGCGCTTATAAACATCGACCCCGAACGGACGAAAATCGCGGGCCTACAACGGAAAAGCAGCTCAGGAGAGGGGTAAACACGGGGCGTACCGAACGACTCGCTCATCTTTAATCGCGCGTAATATGAACGGCTTATCTTTTATTTGCGCTAGTCGCTTGAATCCTTGTCCACTGGAATCTTGATTTGTCTCTTAGCAAGCCTTTCAGTCATCATTCGCAATTTCGTTACTTTCGAATTTTTGAAAACTTTCGTTATTTTCGAAAACTGACGAAATAAGGCTGGTCAAATTGTTAAATGACGCTCCGAGTTTAATAGCGACCCTGTGCCCGAAGTAAATAGGCCGGATGACTTGTAATGTAACTCTCAATGACGCTTTTTAAAAAAGATCTTCAGAGCTACTTCGGCAAAGCTATTATAAGACTTGTAATTAAATTTTGTGATTCAGTTTGGAGCAAAGTCGTCAAGAAGTTGGCTGCCTTGAGAAAAGCACTTCAAAGGAAGGGCTACGACAACGAATGGTATCAATACAATGCAATAAACACGTAGTAAATCATGAAATGTAAAGCTCGGTATCAGCTTCTTTGCTCGCTTTTATCTGCCCGGAATCTTCGTAAAGTATTAATAAGCCTTCCGCGCCTTAATTAAGCTCATCGATTCTCACGAGCAGCCGATTAATTTAGTACCATACCGACTTTCTGCATTCGGCAAAAGGCGTCGAAAGAACGCGTGATGGCGGCCGATCAGAAAAGTCCGAAGCTACCGAAGCGTGTAAGGGTGCGCGCGTACCGAGCATTCGCGACTTGAATTGGCGCGAAAGGGTTTCGCGTGTGCACGCCACCAACATATGCGGGGCACTCCAACTCGTTACACACGGTAATTAAACGACGCACGAGATCTCCGCGCGCACGCTTACTAATGCACGCGTACCACTCACCTCGGCCACCTCGTCCCAGTCGTAGCGAGGGCTCGCGTTGATATTCAGCCCCGAATCGTGTCCTCATGCAACTTCGGTATTGGCTTCAGGGATATTAATTTCCCCTACTTGCTGACCCTTCATCCAATGCTCTAATATAAAATAAACAACAAGTAGGCCTCGTTCGTCGCATGCTTCTGCCTTTCTTGGTCGCGCAAGCATTACTTTATCTGCTCGAGCACTATATTGCGCGCCATGCGTTTTTTAAATTCGATTTGAATTCGAAGTAAGCGCCTGTTCGCATAAGCCAGCCATGAGTAAGTGTATGGCAAAATGCTAGTTACTTAAAGTTATGAAATATCTCATACGGTAATAGATTCTTTCTTGCGCGGAAGGTTAGTCATTAAATTCATTCGAGTATCTATGACGCTCCGTAAGCAAGAGAAATCCTAACCATGGCGAAGCCACCCCAAACTGAGGGAAACTAAGTATCGACGCCAAGGATCTTGAGGAGCGGGCAGGTGCGAGGGTACATAACTAATAAACGACGTTCGTACTAAGGGTATGTGGCTCTTCTTGGACTGAGGTAACACGGCCTCGGCCGTCCAGTCATCAGCTATTTCGTACAATGTGTATCACTAGCACCTACGAGATCATTGATTCTTTTAGCAGATTTCTCTGTCGTCGCTGCTTCATGCTGATCAGTGCCTAATAAGGAAACTGTAAGGACAGCTCTTTCCTGCTCGGATCTTTTAAAGTGGATTCATTCCCTTCTAACCCGGTTTGGGTCTTGCTCGCGCATATAACCGCAACATTTTGGGCAATTTCACCGGATGTTGGGCGATGGACACTGGCATAACGTTATTGCTTTCATGTTATTACAAAGTCGCAAAATACCAAGCAATGAATGTCCCAAGAATCCTGTTGTAATTGCACTAGAGTACCGACAAAGTATTCCTTCGAGAAATGAACGCCATATACTTATTCCACATCCATGAATAATGATAGAGAGCTTATGAACGCGCGGCTCTTACACATTTTCCTGTACACGCGTGTATACTCACGTGCATACTCGATTGAGCGCCTCTAGATAAACGAACGGAGTCTCGCAGGCAACTTATTTAGCGTTTGGTTCAACAAAAAACAAATGGAGGATTCACACATTCTTATCGCACCGGCATTACCTCTCACGCACAATGAAGAGTTTTAAAGAATTATTAACAAGCTTCTATTTGTGCGCGCAGTGCAAGAAAATAGAAGAGTCTAGGAGACCCATCGATGTGAGAGAGACTGGCGCTCGGAAGTCAAATTTACCGGATAAAATCTACTCGTACATGTGAGTACGTATAGTACATATACTACCTACAGTTGAGATAAGCAGCCGAGAACCTGACTACAGAGAAAAATGAACACCGCAATGAACAAAAATGAACGATAGTGAGGACGGTGAGGAGATTAATAATAATTTATCTTTGACATCAGACAGCATTTAAGGGCAAATATGTCGTAAAATTTAAATTGATAAGTCTAATCAGAGAAGAGGTCATGGAGGAAAATTTAATGTATGCGTTAAACTTACACTATGAGGCTTCATTTTTAATGTATGAGTGTACATATAGAAGCACAATCTATCCACAGTATTTTGATATTTTTATATAATATAGCCATCACATTTGATGATGTGATGATGATGATGATGATGATGATGATGATGATGATGATGATGATGATGATGATAACGGTGATGGGGGTGGTGGTGGTGGTGTGGTGGTGGTAAATAATGATGATGATGATGATAATTAACGATGCGGTAGCATTCATATTGTTTTTTATAATGCCAGCAACAAATTTGAAAATTCAAAAGTAATCGTTCAAAAATTCAATAAATTGAATCTTTCATCAGTGTGAATAGAAAAACATGGGCAAAAAAAAATAATGAATATTTTTATAAATTGAGACTAAAACGGAATAAAAAAATCTTTACATTAGATTATATCCATAGCTTTATATAAGCAAGGAAGAGTGGTGGAAGGAGAGGAGGAGAGAGAAGCGAGAAATAGAGAAAAAGAGAAAGAGTTGGAGGATGATGCGAAAATGAGAGAGGCTGCAGAACAGGAGCCTGGCGCCATTGCAATACAATACCGTGCGGCTGAGGCCCGGCGCACCCGATGACTTGCATTTGTATCCTTTCGGCAGCAAAGGAGAGAAAAGGAAAAAGGAGCCGCACGCAGGAGGAGCAGGGAAAAGGAAGGTTGGAGAAAAGAAGATAGAACGTGTGGCCCATGATTATAGCCGGGGGGCCTTCCACCTTCTTCGTTTTCTCCTCGTCTCTTCCTCCCGCCTGTCCTCTTTCCGTGTTCTTTTGGCCGTTCGTACAAGTCCTTGTGCGCCCTTTGGAGCTGCATAGTTTTTGGAAGGCTCGCGACCGTCTTGAATTTTGCCTTTCTAAGCAAATTCCTTATTCTTAAAGATTATTCGTTTTGATGCGCTATGAGAAGGATACTTTTTGCGCGCGTCGTGCCGCATGCGGAGGCCGATTTGTGCCGTGACTGTGCTTACGATTGCCGCTGCCTACAGTAACTTAACGCCCGTAATTCTTTTCTCCTAGCTATCGAAAGGCTCATTTTCTAACTTTTACAAAGAATTTGCTTTACTATATTCAATTCATACATAATAGAGGAATGTATAATATCCGCAATACACAGCGCGGTATTTGAAAAAGTTTTGGAAATTTAATGCGATTCTATATTGTGGCTAAACATTTTCTGCGCTCTTTGCATCTCTTTGCAATTGGGACAATTTAAGCAAAGTCAGAGAAATAAGTTAGTACTTGCGTTAATTGTAATTGAGATTTTTTATTTTCAAAATAAAATAGTAACACAATTTGCAGGCTTACGCCTCTAAACCATTTTCATTTTATTATCAATTTAATATCTCCTTAAGCATATACCGTGCATTTCAAGTAAAAAATGTAACAAATAATATTATTGGTAAAGGCTAATAAAATCGCGTCATTTAAAAAAATAATAAAAGCTGTATATACGTAATTATAATTCTGAAATATTTATGCTTAAAGCATACCTGATGAAATCGTAATAATTATATTATTTCAATATGGTGGATTTTTTCAATGTATTTAAATTTTTCCATAAATACAAACTCTATAATATAAAGTAAATTAATTATATGTTACGTAAAGCAATTATAATTATGATCAAGTGACATGCAATTGTATACAGTTATGAGGATATTAAAAAATCGAAATGACTTCCTTAAGAAGTTTAAGTAAGCCTTCATTTATGTTAAAATTAAAATAGCCTTCATGCTATTTTAATATGCAAGTGCTAAAATCAATCGCTGATAAGTTATTAAATCAATATTATGGAGTTAGGAAAGACATCAACCTTAATTTCAACTAGTATTTCACTATCAGACTGGCAATAAACACTTACGTTTGCTTTTCAAGTACTTATTCGTGGCATTCAAAGAAACATTATCATTTAAAATTCATAATTTACTATACGTCTTTGAACGTCGTAGATATTGGATGATATGAACAAAATATTGGAGCAAGGGTAAATTTTAATTATAACCACAATAGGCATGTATAATTGTGTACACAAAGATATCGTATAAACTCTTAAAAACCCTAGTGAAAATGTAAGTGCCCGGATAGCTATGTACGAATATAAAAACCGATAACGTATTTTGCATTAATCCTTTTTTGTCTTTGCGTTAATGATACAGAATGAAAAAATACTGTTCTCTAGCTTGCTCCGAAGCATAGCCGAGAGATTACACCAACTTTAATATTACTTGTTGCTGATTATTAATTACCGGGAATTACGGAACATCCCATCTGTCTCTGTCTTTCTTCAGCCTTCCCCACGCTCCGTACATACCTTACCCACTCTTCGCTCCGCGTTCGTTGCGATCCCGGCCAAGGATAAAGAGGAGACCTCCTCTCAGTCTTGCACTTTCGGTTAATTTCCCGAAATGAAGAACGCGAATTGTCCAAGGAGAAATTAATCATATGAGATCGATTGGCACTTGTGATTTTCAGATTTTCAATAATGACATTTGATATGCCGAGCGCGGCAGTCGCACTTTTTATTGCTTCGGTCTATGTCGCGAGTCTACATACTTTATCTACCGCTTTTTCAACAATATTGCCGCCGTGGTCATTTACATTGAAATATCTATAATTATCAATCATACTCGACTTAGTTCAATTGAGCGGATGTTCGATAATCTAAAAGTGCGAGATTTTTATTGAAGGTTAAAATGATATGACTCCAGCAATCAGATGATATGTTAGGGTGCAACGAAGCTGTCATTTCGATGGTATTTTCTATTCAAAGTAATTGCCATTTTGCTAATTACCAATTATAATAATTGCAATATACTGTATTTATTATAGACGCAAACATAGTGGTATTAGTGGAAATTATATTTTCATTAATACATAACATTAACTTTATCGCAATTTTACATATATATATATATATATATATATAGTATAAATCTGAAAAATTGAAATGAAAAGATTTTCCTCGCAGATGCTTGCTTAATAGTAGCATGATTATGATACAATGATAATATTATATCGGCCAACAAAACCGTAAGAAAAAGTATTTATATCAAATATGATTGGACCGATAGATGATTGTGTAATAACAAAATGTTAAAAATTGTATATAATTGTTAGCCATATGCAAACAGCTTGATAACAATGCTTTTAGTACGACGAAGTTCAAGATGTAAACTAATTGAGTGTAGGATCACAGAAGAAACTTGGAAGCGCCGCCGCTGTCGAATACCTCTCTCGATCACAATTGAATAATCATCTTTGCTGCCGAGCACGCCATATTGTCGCTCTCCTAACCCGTTTGAATTTTTATCCCTCGTCTCCCTGCGTCATGGCGGTTAGACTCGGATACTTTGTCGTCGGGCCAATGGGCGCGTCTTTCCTGCATAACTAATGGACATATAGTATTCGTATCAAAGGCGTGCAAAAGCCCAAGAGAGGGTCTCAGCACGCGCTCTTGTAATAACATCGACACTTGCGAGGAGGCCCAGAAAGGGATGGATAGAATATGAAGAGAGAGAGAGAGAGAGAGAGAGAGAGAGAGAGAGAAAGGCAGACATGTGTACGTCGAGAGCCAGCTGCGCTGCAGGAGAATGTTCGCCACAATTGCCACTGGATGCACAAAGCGAACGTGCAGAACGGAACGGTTTACAAGCGTATTACACTGATTTCCAATGTTGCAAATTTATTTTGCTATTCAGCTTTCGTTTTCTTTCTCTTCTGCGCCCATTATTTTAATTTCAGATTGGCCCTTTTGTTAGCCTACTCCATAATGTCTCATTATGTTTATTGTGCGAGTTTATTATTAATTTATTCTTCGCTTATTATTTCATGCAAATTTAGTAATACTACCCAAGTAAATAAGGTGGAAGTGATGAATAGAGATCGACTTTAAAAATTACAAGAATTTAGAATACAGTTTTCAGATTATGCACTGAGTATGAAAATGTTGAATACTAATTACTGAGACGAATGAGTAATAGCTACTAATCTACTTTCTCCATTCGCACATGCATTTGAACTTCAACCTATTTTTAAATCAAAATTGTATAGAAAGTAGGTAATCAGCCAAAATATGGATGTACGCTTATAACTCCATTCTAATGTCATTAAATGAAATGAAATACAAGCTATGTTTATAATTCTTATTTTATTACTAACAACAATTCGTTCTCATTAATCGACCATATCGTTCGAATAATCTTATTTAAAGATTAACATTTATGCCCATCAAATTTATATAACAGTCCGAATAAAACATTAAAGTACATTTACAAAGAGAGAAAGTTGAGAGAGGCCATTAAAATTGCGCATTGGTATCGAAAATCCAAAATGCAATGAAATAGGTGCACATTATAATAATAGAAAGCTTGAGCAGTGAAATTACGAGCGACAAATAAATATTGCGCCAAGCTTTAATCATTGACAATTAATAACTTATACAATTTTTCAAAAACGAACAACAAATTGGGAATTCCTCGAAAGTCTTCCATTTCAGTACCGATGAGGTTAATGATTCATCTCACACGAATAATTCAGAAGCCGAAGAGCACGCATCGGTAGCGGCGCCGGAGTATCGAAGACTTAGCAAAGTCATCCAACTCCACTGCAAGACCTCGAGCTCCTTCACACATCCTTCATCCTTAATAAAGTTGTGCGATGATTCGGGTGATAGTTAGCGCGGATGAGGTCCGGGAATAAGAGAGCGTTCATGCATGAGCACACAACGTTGTAGTGCTGGCACCGAGGTGAAACCCATATCGCCGGAATAAGCATCAACCTAACGATACATTCTTTCGCGGTCTGCCTCTCCCTACCCTTCCCCTTACCGCGTCGCCCCTCCGGTCTTCGACGCAATATTATTGTTAGGGTCATTAGGGGGCCAATTAATCTATGCACATTTTATAATTAAACAACTAATAGCGCATTGAATTACAGACCAGGGCCGCGACTCCCACGTATCATCTCCGACGCCGCGTAAAGCATCATGATTACAGTGTTCATTCGTTTTTTCTTCCGTTCTGCCTATGAATGTTCCTCCTTAACGGAAGAAAAAGAAAAAAGGGGCAATTGACGCGCCTCAATTCTTTTTTTATGTATCCATTTTTAGGGAAATGAGGATAAAAAAGGCAGATCAATTAAAAAGCTGATTGAAGCCTCCAGGTGCTTTTCGTTGCTTATGTATACAGTGAGACCATACGCCCTGATTAAACTCCTCGGTCGTTACAGACAAATTAATTAATATAATTAACTCGACTCGTTAGTTGCGCCAACGCTTCTTCATGAAACTAGAAAAAAGTCTCATTATTTTTCTTTCAAATACATAATAAAAGAGTTTAATACAATAAACGTCTATTTCGAAACGTAATTATTGGTTTAACACTTCCAAAACAATGATTTATGATACAGATGCGCTGTTAACGTGAAGCTATACGTACTATTAAATAATATTATCCATTGTTTTTATGTTTCTTTTTTATTTATAAATTTTTATGAAAAAAATTTTAGGTTGAAATTTATTCGATAATGTAATTTAATATTAAGGAAATTATCGCTTTACTTAGAATTAATATTCACGTTTTCTTAATTTTATAATGGTCTTATTTCCATTTTACGTAATTTTTTAAAATCACACACTTGCTTCAAAAGAAAAAGGAGATCTTATATTCGTAATATAGAGCGAGTTATTTTCGAATTAAATAAGCAATGAAAATAATTTCCAAAATGAAGCTTTACTGTTGGTGATGCTCCATGCACGTATGAGTATGGATGCAATTACACCGGGTGATAAACATCGCGCTTATGCAGCCGCGTTTCTTCGTTCGTTCATTCGTATGTCTTGAAAAGGGCAATAAAGCCGCGGACCTTATTCTTATCTCCATGCCAACGGCTAATTCTTTTTACCGAACACCCTTTTATACTTTTATTACTTGAATCGTAAATACTTCGACCTTCACGAAAGCCTAGACACTTTATCAGCTCTTTCAGCCCTTATACATGTACGCCTCCTTCTCCTTTAACGTAACAGCACCTTATTAGTATTATCTAGCATTTTTTTAATTCTAGTGGATTCATATTTCTCGTTTTCTTACATTTGCCGACTCCTAAAGCCTGATTCAAACAAATAATAAGTTTTTGAATGCGCCAAATTACAATAATTGAAGATATTTTGAAAAATATAAGGTTTTTTCGTTTATAATTGAAAACTGTTTTAATGTAAATGAAATTTAAATATAGTGCATATTAAGAAATTGAAAACATTAAAAATAGATACATGATCACGCCACTTTTTCTTCAAAAAAGCGCTTATTACCTATAATTTATATTTTATTGTAAATTGGTAGTTCAAAAACAGAGTAGAATTGTGAAGTATTTCAGAAACTTATACGCATATTATGCTTAAATTGTAGTTACAGGGACACTTGAAAATGTAAATTAGATTACAAAGAGAATAATTTCGTAAGAAAAATGTAGCAATGTGGTATACAAAATAGATTGATTGAGAGACCATTCTTATAGTTAAATATACGGAAAGCAACATTTAGTTATAATGAAGCACTAACAAAGGAGAGCACAATTCATCCTCTGAAAAAATTGATTCAAAAACCTGTGCGATTCATTCAAGGCCGAACTAATCATGCCGATTAAAAGCCTCGTTCAAGTTACGCAATGGCATGCACATAAAACGGATCTCACATGGCCCGTTACAACTCTTAATATACACAATATTTTTTCTATGGCTTTTGTACATTTTCTCGTATTTTTGCAAGTCATCGGTCGTATAGTATTGATGAGGATTTGTAAATACCTCATGCATTGACTTTGACACAGTGCCATATGTAGAGTTGCAAATATATCTAAAAAAATCATAAGCATAACGATTTTGGATTATTTTAGATTAAGTTTAGCAATAGGAACAGTCATATTGAACTACGTAATGTCGAAGAAGTTCTCGACCACGATCATTTCGAATGTTTATTACATGTATCTGCATGGCTTATTTACGTCAATTACGTTATAGAATTTAACGAAAGTTCGTTTTATTTCATTAAGAACAAAGTTTAGTTGAACAAGATAGGTATTTATAATACACAATGAAATTTAAGAATTTTCGAATGAATGATTAAATTTACTACTAAAATATTTAGTTTAACATAAATGGATTTTAGCACAGAGAAATTAAGCTTTCTTAAAGTTAACAACTCGGAAATCATAGTATTGGATTTCCATATAAAGTACTACTCTTAATTAATAAAATCATTTTTCTGTGTGCACGTACGTATAAGCGTGTACGCGGCCATATGCAGCACCACGTTTAATGAAATTCTAAAACTTTTTCATTTTAATGAAATATAAAGTAATATAAGGAATAATGAAAATTTGTCTTTCAATTGGTGATTGTACGTCGTTTTTAAAGTAAGTCTGGTTTAAAATCACGATACTGACTTCTCAATTACTTAAAAGCAGTAAGTGTAAAGAAAAAATGCGTTGATTAGTTATGCATTTAATGATGGAGTGGTATTACTTGTAGTACCAAGCACAGTGTAGGATGAAATCGCAAAAAAGGATTTGAAGATAAAAACAGGCTAAAAGACAAGCGTCAGGAAAAAATAAATGCAAAAAGCATATCAGAGATGTTAAGCCTTATATACGCGCGCAATGACGCAAGCTAATCCCTAATGGTTTCTAATATTATAAACAGTCTTTCAAAGGATCACTTCCGTCTCATTGGGTAAGTATTGCTGGTCATCACGATGGAATAAAGAACATATAAATAGACAATCGATAGTCGCCAGGTTGCGCCTTTTTTACATTGCTTATCTGCATTGCGATGCTTTCTCCCTTCCTGTCTCCTCCTCGCCAACGATACTACTCTTCGTCTAATTATTTGTTTGTATTCTTTTTGATTCCGTGTTTCATCGCTCGTAGTTCAAAATCACGACGCGCTTTTTCAAATCAAGTATGAAAACCGAATGTTTTTACTTATGTGCAATAGGTTGCATAACGAGTGGGTATTAGAAATATATTTTTTGCTACACCAAGATGGTTTCCCATTTATTATTATCTCGAACTCGGTGATGTATTTGCTCCTCATCTCGTTTTTCTGCGAGGTCCCATTTTATGCCGAGTGAAGAATAATATTAATAGTATACTTGCTAGAAAAGCATGTTTGAAAATTTTAATAAATTTGAAGAACATAAATTTTCCGAATTAAAAATTCATATACCTAAAACTACATATAATGTGAAATTAGATTGAATCTGTTAGTGCAAGCTAAGATATATTGATTTTTGCATGTATAACTTTCTAAAGTATTTCATTTGATTGGAGTTCCATATTTGCTATCGTTATTTGTACAATATATTTATAGTCTCAATCAAAAAATAATGCTTAGATAATAATAATAATGATCGGTAATATGGCAATGGACATATCTCGACAAGGAAAACTCAGTTAACTCTCGAAAGTTAAAGATTACAAATTGAAAAGACTGGCAAGTTATGGCAATCGAAATCCCTTTGTATATCGTAAACGTATTGGCCAAATGTCGTAATACTGTGTATCAATATGTGCAAATCCTTGATCTTGCAGAACATTGGGTATCCGAGAAAAGTCCTCACGCGTCGATCTGCCCTTTTTCTTGTGGTTTGACCAGGAAATCGCCACCCTGGATAACGTTACTACGGTTCGGAGCCGAGCATCCGGTACCCGTGAATAATTCAAACGAATGTTTGGATTATTGCAGCGGTTCTCGTAACTATTGCGCACAAATGTACATACATAGATACGCAAATGTATATACATAGACACGCAAATTCTAATTCCCAGCACAGCACCGCTTATCATTGGGGCTGATAATTTAAGTAAATGGACGGCAAAATGAAATAATTTCCTGAAGAACTAAAGTATGTAATTTTTAGCATTTTTTTACTCTTAAGTGTATCACTTTATTGTAAAACACAGCGACATTAACATAGTTGGTATAAAGGGTAAAAATTACATTCCAATCTGGATTTCGAAAACTATTTAATCTTTACAAGTGCTTTGCGTCAATTCATTTATCTTTATTAAATACAATCCTACTCTCGATTAAAGAAATGCTATTATAAGATTCTTTTTTGTAAAAAGTTTTACTAATTTATTGAATTTCTTATTGTTGTATAATGGGATTCAATAATGTGAATATACCGTCTTATTTTACAATAGATTTAACTAACAATTCTTTAAATAAGCTAATGCTCGAATAAAAAGTAAAACTCATTTAAACATCTACTAGTTTATGTCAATGTAAAATAACTAGAAATATGATGAAGCATGGAAAGCGCAAAAACTATACGGAAAGAATGCAAATCGACAAATCAACGAGACGGTAGAAGTTAAAAAAGGAACGTTATATAAGCATGGTTAACTTTCGTATAGAAAAACCGAAAAGATGACTCTTCCGATACCTTCATTTTCAACCATATTGCTTATATCGTTTTTATTGCTATTCTTAAACCTTTTTTCCGCCTGTCATTGCTTGTTTTATTTTTTATTTATGTCTCGGTACATTCAATCTAAGCAATAATACAAGAATCGTTACGGTAACAATGCTGATGATAATTTTACCATGTAACACATTGCATTTATTTAAAAAATAGTACTGCTTTAACAACTGAATGTTTTAACGTATTCTAAAATCTAAAAATAAAACCTGTTGTTTATTTGTTTGAACATCAATAATCATTTACCGCTATTGTAACGATCTTGCACGATGTCACACTCGTTCATTATTATATTACCATCGTACAAATGTATTTCCCGATACTAATCGATCAACCACCGCCGGAATCCTATCCACGTCTACGTATTATGGGCTCTTCGATAAAAATTCCACGTTTTCGAAACGTCGTGTTCCACCAACACTATCGTACAAAGTAGACAAATGAAAGCGAGAGTATTTTGAACCCGTGATTCTTCAAACCACCGACGTTCTGTAAAGAGTTTCGAAAGCACCTCCAGTTCTATCGCGTAACTCGGAGTCGACAATCGCACGGTGACGCTTCCGAAAGTAATGGTACTAAGTGTATGAGGATAAAGTGGAGAAAAAGGAGTAGCAGCATGTCGTCGAGGTTGCAGCACCGGTCGCCTCTTCAACACCCGAATTGCAACGATCACAATGACCCTTTTTCCCAAAAGATATGCTGTCGCCCCATTGTATCCACGGTAATTATCGCCTGACACGAAAACACTCATCCATTCTCCCTCCATCCAGCCCCAATTCTCTCTCTTCCTCTTTGTTATTCCTCGCTAGATGTAATGATAGTGAAATACTGTACTGTACTAACAGAAAATATTAGTGATTCACCGCTACGGCTACTACACAAGGAATACGAAAGTTCCTCCTTCTATCCCTTTTGTACCATCTCTCTTCTTCTATTCGTGTAAACATGAGACAAGGTGTACGAATTTTCCTTTGCACCATATAATTGTGTAGCTTCATCAATATATTGCTTAAATTTTTTTACATTTTCTACGTTTACTATTACTCAAAAAGGGTGTAAGAGAGATTTGATTTTTTGCATATGCGATAGATGCTCGTCGTTACTTTTAATTAAAATGTATGAGTTTTGCAAGGATAAATATAAAAAAAAGGTAAGAGAAAGGGCTGACTGTGGTTATGAAGAATTTATATATCTTCGATCTAAATGATTTGTACACAGAATTGAACCAGATATCTTATCGGTACGAAGAAAGAGGCGCATTAGATAAATGCGAATGGTCTTTACCATTTATTAACAAACATGCATGTGAAGAAGTTATTTGCAGTAATGTCAACTACGATTATAAAAAAATGTTGAATATATATTAATTAATCGTATTCAATATATTTCTTGAGAAATTTTAAGAAATAATTAAGAACTTACCTCAAGAGATTACTAGTATAAAATTAAAAAACTAGAATAAAATTTATTGCAGTATTCAACATAAATATGTAATTACTTATAAGCACAACATTTTAGATATTTTATTCACACGAATCAAATTTCATGCTTTTTATTACATTGCATAGATTTCATTTATAATTTAATGTATATAAAAATGAAATACAATAAATCATTCGTCAAAGTTTGCAATATTCATTATTTAAAGAAATTCAATAACCTCTCATACAATGACAAATAAAACTTAAGAATTTCTTATTTTTTCAAAAATTAAATAATTATCAATGAAGTGTAACAGTTTTTAAATTAATTTTTAATTCATGCATAATAACTGTAATTATAAGAAAATGTGTCTACTATAAATTGTAGCTTTCAGTTGAACTTGTATGTTGAAAATAAATGATACTATAAATTATATATTATATATACATAATATATTATATATACATATTTATATATAATATTTAGAATTATATAAAAAAAAATATTTTTAAATCATTTAATAGACAAAAAATATATTATTGATGCAAGAAACATGGAAATATTATAAATGCTCGAATGTTATATAAAAGTCTAGAGAAATACGTAAATGTTATTAAATGTTTTTTGAACTCTTTCGACAGTCGAATTTTCAGTCTAGCTGGTTAAACTGTCGCCGATAAATGTTGTCGATAAAGAGCGCTTTTCTTGAAAAATTAAAGCATGACAAACAGCTAAATAACATCGTTATTTACAACAACGATAAAATGAAGAAGCAAAAAGTAGAAGAAACCACATCAGTAAAAATATCATATCTCAGCAAACAATACGCTGCCGTCTCTAAACGGAAAAAAGGGAGGGAAAGGGAAAAAGAAAGGGAATCTCGTCCGTCATAAGCAAACGATAATTTCTCAGCTGTCAAACGCCCGGCGGAGCGCCGTGGAACATGAAAGGCCGGATTAATCCGGTGCAGGGAAAAATAAAATTCTAAAAAAGACTCGCTCAAATGCACACGTTGGTTAAAGGGCCAAACCAAGCTAGAGCGCCTCAGAGTGAGAGAGAGAGAGAGAGAGAGAGAGAGAAGGACGGAGATAGGACGAAAGAAAAACAAGAAGCGAAAAGAAAACGGTAAATAGGCGAGCGTGCGCATGGTTTGTGCGAAATTTTCCTTTGGCCTAAGGAGGAGCCGACGGCAAGGACGGTATACAAAAGACAGGATTTATTTTTGAATTACGTTTATTCTTCGCCCGCGAATAGCCTTTACGAAGTGGCTACGTTGGCCCACACCTTCACATGTGGCGAATCCTCGAGTGAGACAGGAATTACCACCGCGAGAGAGTCGTCCACGAGGGCTCAACACTTGTGCCGTCGGCACTCGCTCGCTCCCTCCCTCCCAAAACTGATACCCTCGGCCTTGCGCCTTGCGTTTGCCATTCCGTTTAGGCTGACGCGTGGGCAGCTCAGGGAGGGAGTTCATTCAGAGAAACTGCCGTGAAAGGGACACCTGTTGGCCCGGTCGGAGGCATGCGACAATCGTAGAAATTTATATAGGTATAGCGCTCGGGCTTTGCTCGTTCCTTCCGTTTCGCTCTCCTTGTAGAGATTGAGACTGACGTTGTTTGGCTTCGGTGATCTAGCTAGCATTGATATTTTAATAAAAATATTAATGCTGCTTAGTGACCACCGCTCACGAACCTGACCCATAAGATCCGAGTTTTGAGTCCGGCTGGTTTCATGAAGTCTACTCGCATCTACGGGCGGTGGAAAATTATTCTAAGCTTTGATCACGCCTCCGTCTGAGGGAGACGATTTTTATTCGGTCGCATGAGCAATTAGCAACTCGCCCGTTTGCTCCCGGGCCACCTTCTCCAATGTAAGTTCGTAAGCTCGTTTTATTATGTAACGTGCATTCGTCATCAAGGTGTTTCGTTTGCTTTTTACGGTGACGGGCGAATTTTCAGCCATTGTTCTGAGCAGTTAATCTTTCCAATACGAAAAATCAGCTAAGCACCTTGGATTTATCAGTTTTTGAAACTGTTCAATCTTGGGAATGAAAGAATTGATAACTACGGGCATAATTAATTAATGAAATGGCATACACGAGATGTAATAATTACATTATCTTTTGAATTAATTTTTTTCCATGCTGTGACTTGGAAACTTAAAGAGGCTGGTAGATCGAAGATTTGATAAAACGAACAAATTAATCAAGAGATATGCAAGTTCTATGCAATTCTAAGGTACGCAATTGATATAAATGTATGTAATGGCTGGAGCTAATTTTCTCGTGGTGAGTTAGCTTATAACTAGTTTCGTATATAGTAGCTCTGGCTAGCTTTTCTAAGTATATCGTAACATCAAATATTATTATACTTTATTTATTATATATATTATACATTATATATATTATATATATCAAAACAAGATAACCTGCATGGGGAGAGCGTCAAACATAAAAATATCCCATAATATAAAAAGCAATTCACATAACATTGGCAAATTCAGAAAATTAAGCAGAGATTTACATATCGGTACATGCCTCAGCATCAAGACAAGGCGATGAGTTTTAACAGTCTCTATTCGTCAAGCAATTAAAGTTTTATTCAACTATCATTTATTGCTCCAGTATAAGACAGATAGATAGATGGAGAGACGCGAGCGAGAGAGAGAGAGAGAGAGATAGAGAATAGGGATTTGAAAGAAAGGATAAAACAGATAGAAAGCAAACCAATCGGAGAATAGAGAATGAAAAAGATAATAAGTTCTGGTTAGTAGTAAGAAACTTAAAAAGATTAAAGGAAGTATGAGGGTGAAAGTGGAAGAGCGAGAGAGAGAGAGAGAGAGAGAGAGAGCAATAGTCAGACAGTCAGTCAGAAAAAGAGAAAAAGAACGAGAAAAAAAGAGAAAGATATATATATATACATATATACAAACACATACATATATATATATATATATATATATATATATATATATATATATATATATATACAGAGAAAGAGAGAAAGAGAGAGAGAAAGTATGGTTTATCCAAAAGTTCGAAGACGATGTGTTGCCCAGAGGCGACATGTTGTGTTATTAATGTATGCGAGGACTCGAGCTTCCGTTTCAGAGTTGGAACATAAAACATCATTTAAAACGCGCAATTCTGATCATTTCAATCAGCACTTTTTCTATATCAAAATCTTTTCCGCAGTAAAATGTTCCTTGCTATTTTTAAACAAATTTAAACAATTTTTAACGCATATTTAAGGATAATGCAATCAGTTACTTTTCCTGCTTTGTCATTTTTATTTTTCTTAAAACTCCAACGTACCTATCTCGTCAAGATATTAATTCTTATATGTATATTTTTATTTACTTACTTATTTATTGTTAGGAAAAATTACACAAATGATAATGTTATTTGTGATGAGCATTGCAGATGATGTTGTCAAAGATTTGTACATAGGTTACCCCAAGTCACTACACATAATTAAAAGCTCATTTTATTGGCAGCATTGAATGGATTTTAGCAAAAGCGAAACACCTCGGCCGCAATTTAATTATTGATGTTTACAATCAAATCGTAGAACCTCGGGCTTCTAAAGTAAATTTCACTAGAATATCGGAGCAGCAACAGAAATGAATAATAAAATCTAAACTTGTGAGTGGAACGCGGCTCGTGCAAGACCCTCAATATTCCGTAAAGATAAGTTGGCGTCGCGCTAAAAAATATTCATCATCATATTCATCAGCTACCTTTGCGGAGAGAAGAGTCTAGTGAACTTTTAGACTCGTGATAGCCACAGGGTACATTCGCATACATTTACATACATGCTGCACGTATAATAGTCTGGCGATTTTACACGGGACCAAGTTCAGTCACGAGATCGGCGCGCCTCTCTCTATCTGTCTGTCTGTCTGTCTGTCTGTCTGTCTCTCTCTCTCTCTCTCTCTCTCTCTCTATCTATCTATCTATCTATCTATCTATCTATCTATCTATCTATCTATCTATCTATCTATCTATCTATCTAT